>PITA01026798.1:0-22019 GCA_004023965.1 Spilogale gracilis
TGGGGTGATGGTGGTGATGGTGGTGGTGGTGATGATGATGGTGGTGGTGATGGTCATGATAGTTGTGATGGTGGTGACAGTGGTGGTGGTGGTGGTTGATAGTGATCCTAGTGATCATGATAGTGACAACGATGGCAATGATGGTGATGATGACTAAGGTGATGATGAAGGTGATGATGATGATGATGACAAAAGCAATATAGATGAGGGGAGAATATGGACTTGGAGTCACTCTCTGGATTCAAACCGACATTCCACCATGTATAAAACCATGGGTAGGTCATTTCCTTTCTTTTACCCTCAGCTCTCTCCTTTGAAAGATAAGGTCAATAAAGGCATGTTTCCCAAAAGTGGCTGAGAACATTAAGTAAAATATGTACTGTGCATAGCACAGCCTGACACATAGGAAAGATGGGATAAATGTTAGCTCTTATTATTATTCACTACCATTTATTCGGGGCACACCATTTCCCAAGTTAGTATCTTACACAATCGCAGTCTTCACACAAACTGTACTCTCATTCCCATTTGACAGATAAGAAAACAGACTCAGATAAGTTTACAGGATTTTCCCGGATTCTTTGGGCAAGTGGCAGTGCTATGACCTGAGCCCGTTTACATGACTTCAAAACGTTTAAAGTTGCTTAATTGCCACAAATTAGAGATGACAGCAGCTCTGAACATGGCATATGGAAAGAGGAAGTATTTTGGCGCACAAGCTGTGTAAGCTGGACCAGTCATTTCTCAGATCCTTGGGTGTTTCCCCTGTGAAACAGGACAATTTCAGTATCTGGATGCTATACAGGTTACATGGAATCACATGGGTGAGTAAGAAAGACAGTCCATGTAATAGGCGAGGCATGGAGCTGGGGCACATGGGACACTATCAGCTCCCATTAACAACCAGCATTAAATCATTTAGCACAAGCCTGGATGCTCTCCCTGGGGCTTTTCTCCAAGCCCCCAGCCCTTTAATGACCAACACCACTAACCTCCACACCCCTTCATCTGAGCAGGATCGAGGAGAGTGTTACTGCCCATATGACTTCTGACTGCCCGGCGAGGCCAAGATGAGGAGGACAGCACTCCTGGAAGCTATGCCTATCTGGTCATGCCGTGCCTGTGCTGCAAGGCCTCCCTGAGGTTGGGGGTGACCCACCACCCTCGATTATTACCCCGGTGAATTAGAGTGCAGAGGCTCCATGAGAAACCCTGAAATTATTGACAACTGGCTGGGGTCAGAAGTGCCAGGGAATGGAGAGGGTATTTATAAACCTAGCGCTGTCTGAGCCCTGGGGAACCTGCGAGGGGAGCAGCTGCCCCTCCCCACAGGGAAACCAAAGAGGAAAAACACCAAAGCGCTCTGAGCTTGGGCTCCAGTCAAAAGCTGCAGAGGGCACATCCAAGTCCCCTTCTAAATTTAGAACATTCAGCCAAACCAGTTCTCCAGCTCACCCAGCATCTCTGCCTTTAGCTGGACCAGGACCTTCTTCTGAGAGCCAGGGACACAGATGGGAGCCCAGATCCCAACCCACTATGTCTCCATTTTCGGTCCTATCATGCTGAGCGCTGGGACCTCTGGGGCCTTTCTCACACCTGAGACAGAAGCGTGCGGCAGGAAAGGGATTTGAAGGCAGAGGCCAGAGTTCAGAAATTTGGCACGCATGCTGACTCTAAGAAGCCTGCAGTCTTCAGCAAGCCTCCAGGGCCTTCCCAGTCTCCATGACTCCATCACCGCATCTTGGTGTGAGCAGATCCTCCTCGGGCAAGCGAGCTTGCCTACACACAAGCCTTCGTGTCACCATCCCTTCTGAGGGCACAATGGGACTCCCTGGGGATCTCCTAGTCCCTGCCTTTCACAGAGGGAAACCACCCCTCAGAAGAATCCTGCAAGGATTAAGTCAATGGAAAGGAAAGGGTACTTAACATGGGGCATGTGACTGAACCAAGCTGGGAAAGAGGAACCTGAAAGTCCCTCTTACTGAGTTCAACAACACATTTATTCAAATATGACCTGTGTGTTCCTGGCTGTATTTTTAGTCTGGGGAATAAAATCAGGGTTAATGGTAATTAAAACCGAAAGGGATTTTCCTATCCTCTACAACTGAGTAGTATCTGGTCTATTTTTAAATGCCTACTGCTATTCTAGTACCACTGTCTCCATTAGTAATTGTAACAATAATATGCATAATAATAATAATAATAGCTAATAGCTATTGAGTACTTACTATGTATAGACATTGGGTTGAGGGCTTTACATAAATTATCTTAAATAATTTAATTCAATTATTAATAGCTAGTATATATATACTATATATATATAAAATATATATCTCAGAACCAAGATTCATTTGACACAGCAATAAAAAATATAAAACAGTACTGGTAACAAAGCTCTTACTCCCTCCTTTAATTCTCACGCCAGCTTCCTGATATGCTACTCAACTCCCTAGCTGGGCCCACCACGGGCACTGTGCATGAACTCAAGAACATGTCCCACTTGGATACTCCATGGAGTCTGCCATATATCCTTCCTGGACAGCTCTAGCTTCATCTCTCTATGGGAAGGTCACTGTTGTGCCCCAAATCCCACTGCCTGCAGCACGCCCTCTCGGGTAATGTCATTCCATGTTTCAACAGCCACCCCGAATGGGAAAGTGCCTGTCCCCATTTGTCTACAAATGGGTTACAAATACTGCAGTCATGGGCTCCCAGGGCCTCACGAAGTTTTGACATGTAGCAACTCCCTAATTTTGTGCTCAGGTCTTGTTGTAGCTGCCTTGCCCTTGGGACTTCAGCAGGATAGTGTGTTCCTTACACACTGACCTCTGTTCTCAGACCAGGCTCCTTGGTCTAGATTCAGTCTTCCCAAAGAATGGCTCTGTCTCAGAGGCCTCAAGCAAATCACCCCGCGAGGCCACCCCTTCATCCTTTCGGCTTGCCCAGACATCTGGCTCCCAACAACAGTTTGTCCTCCCCGGCTGCGACCTCCACTCAGAAGGTGGAGCTACGTGCCAGCCACACAGAAGCTCAAGATCTTTCGGTTATCTTCTTAGTACCTGGTTGGTTTCATAATGACTCATCCACAGCTTCTCTCTACTATTGTCAGAAACTGCGCATCGTTGAGGCAACTGGTTAGATTAGAAATGCTTCTGTGCTCGTGATGATTGTTTGATAAGGCCTGGATGATTGAGACGGCATTTCCTTCACAAACTCATGCTTCCATCAGGAAGGCAACAGGTTCATGTAAGGTCAGACTCATGCCTTCACCTCTTCGGTTCCATGTCCCAAGCCCACGGGCTAACTAGAAGGAAGGTGAGGTTCTCGAATATCAACCAGGAACTCCAAAGCAAGATGTGTTAGAGTTCTGCACATTTTGTGCTAGAGTTCTGCACATCTGCATGTTTAGAATGAAGAAATGTCTCTTGGTGTGGACCAGTCATCCAAACCTGTGAAAACAGCCCGGCCTCTGAGACCAGCCAACACAGCCATACCAAGATGGCAACTGGCTGATGAATTGTCGTTGCAGAAAACAACCCAGGCCACTTCGCTCCCAGCCTGTGAGTCAGCAGCCCGGGCTACTGCTTGTTACTCACCACGAAATTGCATGTCTTGAAATTTGGTGACATCTGTAGTTTCAGTCTTAATCAGGCTGCTTCTGGTATTTTCTTTCCTGACATTGAGGTGTTTCTGGTACTTTTCCAAACTTTTATACAGGGTATTCCATAGTAAAAACCCCTAAACTGAATCCTGCGAATGCCACAGCTAAAATCCCATGACTTGCACATTTGTCTCATGGCTCGAGGCTCAGGTCTGGTTGCAGCTGCCTAAGACTGACCAGAAGATAAAGGTAGGGTGCCAAGTTATGACTAGGGAGAGCAATTTCCTTCCACCCACTCCCCTCCCCAACCCGCCACCTCCAGACCCGATTCTGCCTTGTACCAGGTGTGAACCTGGCAAATCACTTTTCTGGGGGTTTCTCACTTCATCTAAAAAAATGGAGGAAATAGTATGAGAAGTAAAGCACACCGAAAATTAAGTGCTTAATGATGTATTTCTAAAATATAAGGACATTTTTAAAAAGTATAAGTATAGTATCATTATCCCACCAAAAAATTACCAATAATTTCATAATATTCATAATCTCTCTCTCTCTCTTTCTCTCTCTCTCTCTCTCTCTCACACACACACACACACACACACACACACACACACTTTTTTATTCAAATCAGGATCTGAAGTAGTCTATTCATGGCAATTGGTAGATAATGTCTCCATAGTTTCCTCCTCTCGCTGATACATTTTTCTTTGAAATTCACTTGGTAAAGGAATCAAAAGTGGGAACGCTTTTTTTGTGTGTGGTTTTCCACATTCTGGATTTGACTAATTACACTAATGGAGTTTTGTTTACCATATTTCTTTCCCCTGTATTTCTTGGACATTGAAAGTTCAATTTAGAGGCAGGTGGTATTGTGTTCTGCCATAAGGAGAGAAATAACATCTAGTTGTCTCCCTTTTGCTTAAGTTACCAGCAACAGTGATTGTTATTAAGGGTTGCAGCTCGGGGCACCTGGGTGGCTCAGTTGTTAAGCATCTGCCTTTGGCTAAGGTCATGATCCCAGGATCCTGGGATCAAGCCCCACATCAGGCTCCCTGCTCAACAGGAAGCCTGTTTCTCCCTCTCCCATTCCCCCTGCTTATGTTCCCTCTCTTGCTGTGTCTCTCTGTCAAATAAATAAATACAATCTCTCAAAAAAAAGGGGGGTTGCAGCTCAATCCCTATTAAGAACATAAAAGGAGCCCAAGACCAACAGTGTATGAGGACCATCATTATGGAGTAAAGGTCCCCAGGGTTTAAAATGAGACCACCCCATGCTCTAAACTCAGCATGCTTTTTGCTAGCTGGGACGTAGTCGTGGCTTGGAAAAGTTACTTAAACTCTTTGAGCTTCAATTTCCTTGTCTGTATAAAGAAGAGCTTAACATTACCCAACCAATTGGGTTGGGCAATAAATAAAAACCAGCAAATGGCATCCAGTGTATGGAAGGTAATCATGTTCTCCCTCCCTTGATAACAATCTAATCTAGAAGCGGATAGGGAAAACCTTTCTGAGTGAGGCCCAAGGAGAAAGATGTATGGTGCATGGGGGAGAGAGAGACCAGGAACTGCCGCCCCTCACCTTCTTTCCCTGCCCCCCATCACGCTGTGATCGCCAGGACTAGTGCGGGTTTTGACAACTAGAACAAGGTTCAAAATACGATTCCACCATTTTCCCGGCTGTGTGACCTCTGAGAGCTTCCAGATTTTTGGAGTAATAATACACAACTCTTGGGTTCATGGTGAGGATTAATGATAGAGCATAGACAATACACTGTCTGTGGGGCCTAACATACGCCAGTAACGATGGTGGTTGTTTACATTCGGTAAATAATAACCATATGAGGAATGATTGTTGTTGCTATTGGTGGTAGTGGTGTGGATATTCCTAAGGATTTGGGGAAGACCAACGACTCTCAGTTTCTTAACTGAGAAACACAAAGGCTAAAAAAAAAAAAAAAAAAACGAAAGAAACAAAGAAGAGAAAGGCATGTCAGGATTGATTAATGGGATATGACTCTCCAAGTTGAACTCCCTGATAAAACATGACTAGAAGCCACCACAGGACCCCCTATGTTCCTGCCACCCTGAGTAAACCTACTCCTTTTCCCCTCAAAGAACAGCAGATCTCTGCCCAAAGGGGCATACCGAACCTTGGGAGAGAGAAGCATATGTTGTTTCTGAAACCCAGTCTCTCCTTGGAAAACAAGGCCCAGTAGAAGTTGGGCTCTCACTGATCAGGGGGACACCTTCCTCGCCCAGGGAGACATGTGAACAAGGGATAGAAAGCAGTAGGTTCTGTTGCCTCAGCACCTTGGAACCACTGGTGGGATTTTCTGTATTACAGCTGGAAGGAGAAATATGGGAAGGGGGACAGAGGGCTTCCCCTGCAGTAATAAAAATCTGAAAATGCCTTCTGTGGCTAAAATGCCCCAAAATGACAACATCCAATGCTGGCAAGCACGTAGGAGCAACAGGAATTCTTGTTCACTGCTGTGGGAACGCAAAATGATATCACAGCTTTGTAAGACCACTTGGCAGTTTCTTATGAAACCAAACATGGTCCTACTATATACCATTCAGCAACTGCGCTCCTACCCACACTCAAGTAAGCTGAAGACTTGTGTCTACACAAAAACCTGTGCATGAACATTTTTATCTATAACAGCCTTATTCATAATTGCCCAGACTTGAAGGCAACCATGATGTCCTCCAGTAGGCAAAGGCATAAAGTGTGGCCCATCCAGACAAGGAAATATTATTCAGCAAGAAAAAGAAATTAGCTACCAAGTCACAAAGAAACGTACGCTGCTGAGTGAAACAAAGCCATGTGAAGACTGCAGACTGTAGGGTTCCAAGTCCATGCCGCTCTGGAAAAGGCACAGATATTGCCCTATAACAAATTACTACAAATTCAGTGACACCAATTGATCATGTTACTGATGCCACCGGTCAAGAGTTTGGGCCCAAGAGTTATGCTCTTGGCTCAAAGTCTCATAAGGCTGAAACCAAGGGGTCCACTAGGGCTTAGGTCTCATCCGAGGCTTGAGTCCTCTTTCAGTCTCACTCATTGTGTTGGCAGAACTCAGTGCCTTGTGCCAGTAAGACCCAGGTCCCTGTTTTCCAGCTGAGAGTCATTGACTTGTGGCTGATAACAGCCCCTAGCGACCTTCTGCCACTTCCTGACATGGAATTCTCTCCATTTGGTCCTCTTAGGCCAACAGGAGAAAATGTGCTTTGAATCTCTCACTTTTTCCATCTCTGACCTCTAGTCCCATAAAGGTTCACCTGATTGGGGCAGGCCCACCCACACTGAAGGGCAAGACACAACCATCAGGGAGTGGGAACTTTGAGGCCATCTCAGAAGCCACAGCCCCAAATCATTAAGCAGTTCTCTTAAACTGAACAGCCTTGGTCTCCATCTGTCCAAAACCCCAAGAACAACCAAAAATGAGAAAATTATTTATTTTTACACACCCAGGATCAAAGCAGAAATGCCTCTATTTAGAAAAGAGAAAGAGCTGTAATAAAAAAATTTTTAGATGAAACAGCTATTTTTTTTTCTGAGTCCTATAAGTAAGGAAATATCCATGGGAGGATTTAGTTTAATTTACTCAAAGTTAATTGAATACCTACTGTTTGCAGAAAATACAGGGATCAATAAGGCTATTCTCCTGCCCTTAAGAAGGAGACTGAACAGAGAATTTCATTCATTCATGTGCCCATTATTTTTTCATTTATTCATTCAGTGAACATCATCTTGGCTTTTTCTCTGTGTAAGGCACAAAAGCACCAGAAATTCAAAACTGGTGTCTGCCATCAAGTAAACCCCCAGTGCAAGAGCAACATTTAGAGTTGCAATATTCTTCGATATTATTTGCCAATAGCAGTATCAAGTCTGACAGTTTAAGTAGAGTACACAGACACCAGAAGGTGGGTAGCGTTGTACAAAAGAAAGAAGAAAAGTCTTGAAATCTAAGCCAAAAAGGATGGAGTTAACATCCCCAGTGAGGGAATGTGCCTCTGGGTGTGATGCCCTGGGAAAGAGAGAACATCGCTTCTGTGACTGTTCTTGCCAAAATTGCATAGCCTGAATTTAATAATGGGGAATGATGAGACAAACCCAAATCTAGGGGCATTCTACAGAATATAACAAGCCTATTATACTCTCTTCAAATTGTTACGGTCAAGAAAATCTCAGAAAGGAGAAGAAATGGTTTCAGATTAAAAGGAGACAAAGGGAAAGTAGATACAATGTGTGATTCTGGACTGGATTCTGGACCAGAAAAAAGACATTCGTGGGACAACAGGTAAATTCTAAGTCACTGGATCATAATATTGTTATTAATGTTAATATCCTGATTTTTATAATTGTGCTGTACTTCCATAAGATGTTATCCCTTGGTGGATCTAAGCGAAGGGTAGGTGGGATATGGGAGGGTATGATTTTTGCAAACTTCTTAAGTCTGGAATAATTCCAAAATGAAAAGACAAGCAGACAAACAAGTAAGCTGAAATTCCTGCTCACTGCTTATCACTGTGCGTCCCTGAGCAAGTCACTTTATCTCTCTGAGCCCCAGTTTTCTCTCCTATTATGTGGAGGCATTAAAAGAGATAGGACATGAAAATGCCTTATAAATAAGGAACTAGCCTAACTTAAGCACACATTACTCAAAGGCAAGTCAGGATGCTACTTCTGAATCCTTAACAAAACAGAACAAAATCTCTAAGTACCTGAAGCCAAGAGGAGCTGGGTCATCACCCAATGTCACATGGTGACAGAGGGAGAATTCGAAACTGGCTCTATGGGATTCCAAATGGCATGCTCTTCCTGCTGCCTTGGGGCTGCTGCTATGATGAACAGTGCAGTTTATGGCTCTGGGAGGAGAAGGGGAAGAGAGATTTTGTCATCAAACAGGAAATGTGGCCAAGGGTAGACACCATCTTAGAGACACAACCACAGGGCTTCTAAAAAAAAAAAAAATCATCAAGCACTGATCTATTTCTCCAGAAACTGGCCCACAATGCCTGAATTTTCTCCCCTTTCTCAGTCACTGCTTGCTACTACCCATGGGGCTAGGAGAGCGGCTCACATGCCTCTCTTTGGAAGTGAGTGTGAACAAGTGTGTGTGAGCAGATGGCACCCTAGGACACCACGTGTGCCACGAGGCTAGGACCCACCAGGTCCCTGTCGCCTGGAGACAGCTCACTTGCCATCTGTCCTGGCAAAGCCTAGGGCTCTGTGTCCGGCAACTGGTGGAAAATCGCCCCTTCCCCACCCTCACCCAATGGGCATGGCCCCAAGTGCTGGAGTAGATCTTGTGTGTGTGTTGCTACACACACGGGGGCTGAACCTGTGGACACCGACCATCCTATAGCCGCAGATCATTTCTAAGGCTCTTAATCCAGGAGGTTATTAAGTTACAACCCCCAAGTCCCCATCTGGCTGGGGGATTTCCCATGTGGGGGGGCTCTCCTGGCACTTCTCAAATGACACAGCTTGGATTTCAGTCTCTGATGAGTTGTAAGGACTGTCTGCCTCCCAAGTGGCCCCTTACCCCCTCCCCCATTCTTAACCAGGTTTCCATTGCTTTTATGGGAAAGGGGCAAAGGTGGATATCAGGGAATCAACATTTAGGGCAAGCACCTGCCCCCCTCTTCCAGGCGCCTTCTACCTTTAGATCACATAGGTCTCAGGATAACTTGTGCTAGGAGTTACTATGTCCACTGTACAGATGAGGAAATCAAGACTTGGCATTCATTGAAACCACATGAGACGTTTCAATTTCAAGGTTGCCTGACTTCAAAGCATGCTTTCCACCAGGGCCGCATAGTCTCTACCATTCTTGCCTTTGAGCTCTGCAGTTGCTTCTCAGGAAAATCTCCCCACATTTCTTACACACTAACAGTCCTAGAGGAGGAACTGTTGATTCATGCACACCTGGGTGCTTCCCGCCCACCTGGTGCCCTGGACGGCCCCCTCCCCATCCTTGGGCAAGATGGCGGTTATCCTGTGAAAGTGCACAGAGTCCCCTACCTGCCCTCCCTCCTGGATCTCCCACGGTGGCTTGCATCCCTGTTGCCCACTCTGTCCCTGGGCGCTGGCTGGCCCTAGGCCAGCCACTCCAGCTTGGTGCCCCGTTCAGCCTCGTCCCCTCACGGATTCTGGCTTCTCCACTTGGCTCCATGCCCGAAGAACTCACCCCAGCTCAGGAAGCCTCCCTGTTCTGGTCCAATGCCATCACATCCACATTTCCAGGAAGGAATCTGCAGGATGGAGAAGTAGAGACCTCCCTGGAAACCTCAGAATCCAAGAGCTTTTGACACAGTCAGTCTATGGAATCCCGGAGGGAAGGTGCACCACGTTTTACACGGCCTCGCATTTCATCCTCACGACCCTGAGAGAGGCAGTGAGAGCCCCACATGGAGACGAAGACACAGGGGCCAGCCAGAGGAGGACATGCCAGTGTCACTGCCAGGGAGTTTCTCTGGGGACAGCACTCCATTTGGCTACCAGTGGAGACAAGCTCTCACCGGAGAGACCAGAAGGACTTGACCCATCCTGCCCAACTTTCCCCTGGGCCGGGGGCCCACAGATGCTCATACCACAACACCTGCCCTGAGTTCCCTGACTGGTGTCCCCAGTCTCATGGCATGGCAGTTGACAAAATCAGCACTGATATGGCTACTATTGATTTTGCAGGGAACTGTGCCAACAGTGGTGCTAAATATATGTGTCGGGGGGGGCATGTATGTAGGTATCTACTCACCTAATCTAACACACATATAATCTCACACATATACATAAAGCTCATTTCCTCACTACAGAGTGACTATGTACCAACAACTTTTCAGAACATTTTATATTTAGATAAAATCTCATTTATGTAGATACATAATCTCATTTATATTTTTCATATATTTGTATAAATCTTATATATATAAAACATCACATATATACGTAGATCACATTAAATCATTTGTGTCTATCTGCCAACAACTGGCCTAAAAATCATATATATTTCATTCATATAAATTCTCTATATATAGTCTTGTCTATATATAAGAATCTCATATAATCATTAGTGACTGAATGCTAATAAGTGTTGTAAATACTATATATATAATTTTATTTACATATAAATCTCTATATAAATCTCATATAATTGTTAAAAAGGATATATGACAACTGTCTTAAATACTATATATACAATGTAATTTTTACATTAATGTCATTTATATATTTAAATAAATATAGATATAAAATCTCATATATAATACAGTCAAATACATCCATGTGTGTGCGTAAATGTCTTTTAATCATTTTTTAAAAACCCGATGAGAGAGGCCCCACTGTAATCCTCAAAGACTGAGCAAGGTCAGATACCTGTGCATATGACACCGCGAGCTCTCAGCAGAGCTCCTGGACCCCCCCAGACCTGCTCTCCCAAAGCCCAGAGCTCCACCTGCCTCAGTCAGGGGCAGTGCCAGCATTAGCCGTTCCTGCTCCACAAGCCCAGGTTTGCCTTCACACTGCTGACTCCGCAACCAAACACCAGAAATCTTGGTCTGCCTTCAGAAGCAGCTCAGAACATCGCTCCTTCACTACTACCTCCCCGCCTCACCCCTCATTCAAGCCTTCACTGAGGGAAGATGGACAATTGCAAGTCTCCTACTGGCCTCCTTGTCCTCACCCCACTTCGCCTACTGTCATAAAGCAAATCCGTTAACACACAAGTCGGTCCAGGTCACTCCTTTCCAGATCCTCCCGGGGCTCCCATCTCACTCAGAGGGGAAAGCTTGAGTCTTTATCACAATTCATAAAGCCCTAGCGGATATGCCTCCCATCCAAAGACTCCCCAACATGTTGAAATCACCACTTATAAGAGCCTGAATAGTTTCTAGGTGTAATACATCTAACATTTATTAAGAAGGGTTTGTAAAGGTTTCTTTGGAATTCTACCCACCATCACACACACACACACACACACACACACACACACACACACACACACCAGGAAAGTAAATAAGGAGGTCTCCCCTTTCATATGAAATGAAATGGGGCTTCGGTGGGAGGTTTGGATGTACCTCCTAAAACTTAGGGGACACTCTCAGGCATCTGACTCATGCCTGGGTTGCCGGGCTACTCCACCAGTGAGGCAGTCGCCGATGTTCAGGAATGAGTTTGCACCCCTTTATCTGCTTGGGTAGAAGGTGCCCCCATGAGCCACATCTGGCCCAGGCATGGCAAAGAGCTGGCCTGGGGACTGATCTTGTCCTAAAGAGGCCAAAAGCCTTCATCTGGAGTAACTGGCAGTGGGACCAGACTCCTAGAGGCTGAAGAGGGACCAACGGGCTGATGATAAATGGTTCATTTAGCAATATGAGACAGCCCACCATCAACTGAAGGAGGGTGTCAAGAAACCCATACAACTCCCGGTGGGAAATAGTCAGCTGTAAATATCTGTGAGGCCCAAAGAATGAAAACCCAGGAGGGAACAGCACCATTGGGTCCCTGCACAACCTTCCCCGCTCCCCACCAATATAATGAGAAAAGACAGTGAGGCTCGGCAAGAATAAGCAGAACCTTAACCTTGAATGAAGTAAAAAACATGGAATAACTTGGACGTGGCCATTTTTTAAATTATCTTTCTAAAGTCAAGTATGGTTGACGTAGAACACTGTATTAGTTTCAGGTGTGTAACAATAATGATTCCACAGTTATGTACATTACACAATGCTCACACGACAAGTCTAATTACCATCTGCCACCACGAGTTATTACAATACCATTGACAACATGCCCTGTGCTGTAACTTTCATCCCCGTGATCTATTTTTTTAATTTGTTTTGAGAAAGAATGCATTAGCGTGGGGGGACGGGCAGAGCGAGAGGGAGATGGAGAATCCCAGGCAGGTTCCATACCTGGCATGGAGCCCAATGTGGGGCTTGAACTCATGACCCGAGATCATGACTTGAGCCCAAATCAAGAGTGGAATGCTTAACCAACAGAGCCACCCAGGCACCCTGATTTATTTACTTCATACTTGTTAAGTTTTTACCATTAAATTTCCTTCCCCTATTTTTACCCATCCCCCCCACCTCCATAATTATTCAGTTGAGACTGTGTGTTTGACTTTAAGGAACAATTATTTACCAGAAAGCTCCCACAGCTTACTTGTGTCTTCATCTCGGATTAGGACTAACCCATTAACCAGACTTAGGGGACAGTGAGAGAAAAAATAAAGTTCCTTTTGGGATTATACTCCGTTCCTGCTTACTTACTACACTGGTGGATCATTATTTGTTGAACATTAATTGTTGATGTTGATGTCGGACCAGATGGGAGTCCCAGTCCCATCTGTTCTTTATTTCCTCTCAGTGTTGGTGACGGGGCTCTTGAGCAGAATGTCCCACCAAAGTTAGCCTGTTAGAGACAGTCAAAGGAATAAGGTTTGTCTTATAGGCATCGCACTAGGAACATCTGAAAGGCCTCATTCAGGCTCCTGGCAGGACCAGAGAGAGTTAGAAGTGTAGGACTGTCCAGGTGTGACCTTGACCACTTAGGATGGAGTCAGGACCTTGCAGAAAGGGCAAAGAGGTACACAAATCAACAACAGGGATGGTGATGACACCAGAAACAAAGAAAAAGGGCAGGAAGGCCAGCGGAGGGAAGATCCTGGGCTCTAGCCAAGCTGGCTGGCCCACAGGGACTGAAAGGTGACCCGAGGGAAAATGAGCAATCCCTCATGCACCCCTTTCTCCACTCTGAGGGTGTTCACGATCCTGCAGGAAGGTGTTCTCCCTGGTACTGGCAGGATTATCCGTCTTTCCCACATTCCTAGATCCCAAGCCCCTTTGCGACAGCGACGATCTGAGTAATCTCTGCCTTTTATCACCTGTGCAGGCTCTGAGACAGAGCAAGAGGCTCAATACTGCTGCTAGATGGATAGTTAGATGTTGACCTGGTGCAAATCCCTTTCCCAGGATTCTGTTGCCATGAACCCCGAAAAATCTCCTTCCCTGTGATGTTACCAGACCAGGCGTTGGAGGCGAGGGGCACCCTCTCAGTGGGCCTCTCCTAAGAGCCATGTTGTGATGATCAAAGCAACAGGATCGTGTGTGTGTGGAAGGATTTTACACAATTCCACAGTGACAAATATTGTGGTCAGCCACGTACGGCAGCCAGGGTCGTTCAAGGTCAAGCTCGAGGGCAGTTTACTTTTGGTGAGGACGCAGACCTGCACAAGTGACCTTCCACCTGTACTGGGAAAGGGATGAATGCTTATCATCACTCCCTCTGAAAAATAATCCCTGCCCCCCCCATCCTACAGTCCTCTGGGGTTATGCTGTTGTGGCCCAGTGGTTCCCAGCCTGAATCCCTGAAGCCCCGTCCAGAACCCAGACACCACCTAGAGGCATCAGGTGTTTCAAGCCCCTGGGGGCCCAGAAGCTTCCCTGTTCAGAAACCACAGGTTTGTGAGTTTTAAGTACACAAGCAAATGCAGATGGAGTTTCAACCTTTTTATTCAAAGCAGCTTCTCACAATGTATAAATACTGCATATTAGCACACATGAAAAATACAACTTCTAAGGCACCCAGAAATGTGTTCATACACGTTACAGGACCATTCACAAAGAGAGTGTACAATTTGCTCTAGACAGTCAGCATTTGATAAGTCAGAAGATTATTATCCCTCAGGGCTGCACCCAGTCTCGGGAAATATTTACAACGCAGTGAGAAGGGTCAGCTGTACCTGCTTTTATAATTCTATGAAATACTCATACTTACAAATATTCAGAACTAGTTCAAGACTCTCCCATGATAACCTGGCAAAATAAAACGAGTAGCCTAACTTGCAAAGGTCTCCTTGGATTGTGGTGTGCGTGCAACACCCACAATCAAATCCGCACACTCCTAGGGTGGGCTGGATAAGTTTTTGGTAGCCTGCTTCATTATCAGAAGTTTGGTAATAAGCCTTACCACTAGAATACCACTTCTTCAGCATCAGTCATTTCTCAACCAGTTAATAGATTGATTTTATCACGAATGACAAACAGAGCATCCCTTGGTGTAAGAACTGAGGGAAATTCTTCTCATGCCAAACAGAACTGGAATGGGTCCATGAAGAACAAAGGGAGGTGGAAATTCAGCAACTGCAGGATGCTGCTTAGTGTAGACACATTGTTAAAAACTCACACCGGAGTTTCCTACTCGGAGGGAAGTCTACACTGGTCAGATCATCTAGAAGAAGGCCAGACCTCCACCTTTTAGGATATGGTTAAAGGCTGGGAGTGCACAGCAGAAACAACCACCAGAGAGAGCGAGTTTCAGTCTGAGAAACTCATCTTTCAGAGCCTTCTCGAGATGCTAACAAATCCCTCTGCGGGGCCAGCCAGGCTGGTGGACGCAAGCAGCTTCTCTATGCCATAAAGCAATGCACACCGAGGGCTGGATGCTCCCAGTCTATGAAACACGTGCTTTGTTGGAGTAATGGAATTCTTTGGTCCTTGGTTTTATGAAAGGCAGTATTTTCACAATCCTGTCAACGTGGACATCAGTAAATGACTTGCAGCTGGGACTAATGGCACAGGAACAAACTTTGTGCCAGACGGAACACTCTGTACCCACCCAACTTCTCAGAGTCCCCCGAATGAGAGAGCTCCAGCATCAGGTCAGGTGCTGGGCCAATGAGGCATGGTCAACCCGGAGAGACACGAGCTTCAGATCGGATGTCAGTTCTTCGGGCTGCGCACACACTGCAAACATGGGAAGCAAATCTCCATCCTGATGGTAGACTTTATGAACGCTTACTAGGGATGCACTCAGTAACTTGACATTAGCCATACGAAAGCCCTAGTCCCTAGTCATCTTTAAAGCCACAGTAAGGAGAATCAGGTGGGGGCTAGGGAAGTGTGGCCAACTGAAAGGAATTATATTGTTTTTAAAACTTTAAGCCCAAACTCTAGATGGTTTTATTAGATCCCAGACACAGTGGACGCACCACGAATGAGCCCCATGACTTGAACTCACTACAACAACCCTGGGTGAACGGCCTCAGCTGATGCGATGTTCTTCATCTAGTCTGCCTTTACCCTGCTAAACTCAGGTCTAGGTATGGCTTCACACACATAGTTCATTAATAAGACACTCAGGACACATGGGAATGCTGATTACCTAACTGAAATTGACTTCAGATTGTCTACACAGTAAGACTCACATGTAAACTTTGTTAACACCTCTCAAGAAGTACTGACCTCAGCCAGGCTGGCCGGTTCCAGGTCATCTGCGAGGGACCCGGGGCCAATCGCCAAGGTCAGGAGCAGGAAATGCCATCTGTTCAGAACAAAAGATGGACCAGCAGCCCTCCATTTGACCATGCCTAAACCACGTGACTAGTACGAAGAGGGCTCTGGAAAACCTGCCCTTGGTCCATTCATATGGTCAAAGACAATCCAAGCTGCCTCTCTGGCTCCTGCTGCCATCAGCTCAACCAGACTCTTCACCTTGGCCATGACTTACAGACTGCGTTGAGTCCGTCAGCATGGCTTACATTGCTTGGAAGAAACAACAACCCGTATTACCCTTTTTTTTTTTCTTTTTCTTTCTTTTTTTTTTTCTTTTTTCTTTTTTTTTTTTGCAACAAGCTTAAGGCTCTGTTCACAGACTCCATCAACTGCCACACAGTGAGACTTTATGGAGAGGTCCTAAACTACATATGTAGTTGCAAAGGTTGGAAATTTTACTGATCCTAATGGTAAGGCTTATCCACAAATTCAATACATTTTCAAATTATACTTCAGACTCAATTACTCTGACGAAAAGAAAATTAATCTGCTCTCCAACCATATAAGAACAGTAGATTCTAACGAAAAAATAAAATAAATCCCATTGGCACCAAACCAGTATGCTATTTTTTGAAAGAACAAGTGATGTTAATGGAAAAGATTGCCTAAAACGCATATCCTAACTTACCACAGAAATATAAAAGTTTATATTCTGAAAATATATACTGTATTAAAGTCTGTAAGCATTTCAACCAAAATTTGCAGAAATAACTGAGCCACACTTGTCTACAACAAAAATATACATGCAAGACAACCCCCAAATGGTTTCCCTTAAATATCTACAAAGGCAAAGTGTAGATTTTTAAAGATTATACAAAACCATTTACAGAGAATAAAATAAAATACTTAAGAAATCTCATTTAGAGTCTTAAATACTGTGTATATTAGTGAGAGTGTCTAAACTAATATGTACAACAGATCTAAGTGTCTGAATACAGAAACACAGAAGAGAAGCAATTCTGCATTTTAAATATTCACTTAGGAAGATTTGAAGATATTTCTATTTGTTTCTCTTAAAAAAATTTCCACAGAAACTAGATTGGAAAATTGCATGAATGTGACTCAATTTCAAATTAAAAAAGTTTACAAAATCTTTTAAACCAACAATTAATGGGAAATGCAATTCAGCATTGAGTCAAGGCTTTTTTAAAATGTGGATATTTGGAGCTACAGTTGCATTGATCTGAGTCCATTTTGATCATTATTTTTCCATCCTTATACTAAACTTCATACGGAAGAAACATATGGAAGAAGCATGCTTCAGAGAGAACATTTCCTAGTTTAATCTATAACGAACAAGTAGAAGGTTTTCAATTAATCCTCTACTATCTTCTCAGAGCTACCCAATTCCATTTTTAAGAGGGTAATTCTTGATGGTTTTCGTCCACAGACATTATTTAAAAGGAGGAAGGGACACATGAGTACATTATCGTTTGCATGTGGTTTCCGAATGGGGAGCAGCTCTGACCACTTTGGCAAAATGTGCAGAGTCCTCTTGGAACAGGGCTGCTCCCTCCAGTGGCCCCATTACAGGATGCTGGGGGCTAATCACATGGGGCTGGGGCACAGGAAGGGAGGGGAAATCTAATGCGGGGCTCGCAGGACAGCAAAGAGCAGGTTACCCACATGGTTCCTCGAATGAGGAAGTACCCTCACTTCCCACCCACGGTGGTTCTTCCAACCCCAAGGTGAATCCTGGGCTTGGGTTGCCAAGACTAGGCAGCTCCTCAAAGCCCTGTCCAGGCTCCAGGAAGGGACAGACACAAGGTGGGGCTGGAGGCAAAGCAGAGGTAAGAGAAGGGAGAAGGGACCTTATGGGTAGAGAGAAGGCTCCATGACCAAAGATAAAAAGTGAAAGCCTAAGCTCCCTGTCTTGAGAAAGCTCATAGGATAAACCAAGACACACCCACAGGTCTGGCATTTTCCATCCCTGGTCAGTTTGCTAAAAGTTACCTGGATTTCATCTCCATACTATCAAAACAACTATCCAGAAAGTAGAGAATTCAGCAATGCAATCCACCCTGCAGCAAGCAGATTTGACCTACTTTTGCCCAATTTGTGGAACATCCTCCTTGAATTGACTGTGTAGAAACAACCAAAACAAAGACCGTCTTTCAAAACACCTCCTGTTATACCCAGAACCTACACATCAACAGCGGGCATTCTACCCTAGTAATGATTTCACAGTCTTACCCTATCGTCAGAGATCCTTCCAATGGGGGAAGACTCACAAGGGGAGGGGCTTTCTACAGAGAGGACCACGGCCATCTTAGGGACTGCATCTAGATAAATGTCATATTCACTGTCGACTGGACCACCTCTCTAGCTTTAGCGTAGACATTCAACCTGCTCTTAAAACACAAGGCAGATGGAAAACCGTGGCAACAGCCTCCCTGTTCTCAGCCGGCCTCCCCTTCCCCCACCAAGCCCAGCACTCGCTGTCTCCAGCAAGGGCCACGGTGACCACACAGGGCAAGAGAAGGGGAGGGAGGCAAGGGGGCCTCTGAGAATGCTCGGGGGTTGTGATGGACATGGAAAAAGCACACCACTCTGAGGACCTACCTGGCCCCCAGAAGGGTCAAGCCTCAGGCAGAACATGCTCCTGTCATTCCCCTGCTTCAAACCTGAGGTCTACTTTTCTCTTTATCAACCCAGCCCACCAAACCAACCCCCGCCCCTTCTCTGCCGCTGATCCATGACTTTGGGGTGATGGTCTAGAATTCAGATGCTGGGGTCCCCATGCAGCCCAAGGACCCTGGGACAGGAAACTTCATCCCTGGTTATTTCTCCCTGATGTAAGTAAACAACTTGAAAAAAGATAGGTCCTCTGAGCCTCTAGACATGAAATGAATCAGACCTACTGACAGAGTGGGAGCTCTCCCCCGACCTCCCACGGAAGGCCAAAACCAGACAACACTGTCCACATGGAAGGAATGGCCTCTGAAATCCAAGTTTGGTCATTTGCCCCAATGACAGAAGGCTCACTGTAGACAACACGCAATCCCTAGGCGGGGCCCATTAGCTCTTCCTGATGTCACGTATTTCGGACTGGGTATATCTCAGTACCTTTCAGGTTGGAGGCCCCTTTATCTCCTTCAAGGCAGCAGAGTTGAAGAGGAAGCTCTCGCATAATTTCTCCTAAGAACAGGTATTCAAATATTACAATTGAGAACCGTTTTACATGAAGAGGACCTGGTGCAGAGCTATTCCTTTTATCCACAGGGATCCTTCCATTTACATCTCTCCAAATTTTACTTCTGCGTGGTTCATGGCCAGATTGCACCCAACAGCATGAACCTTGTACAGGATTTGGTCCAGGGCAGTAGGAGAATAATATCTGTGTCAATGACAGATATTATAATATATAAACAAAAATAAATAAATTAAATAAGTTTGATCAAAGAAAAAATTTCCTAGTAGTTCATGTTTTTGTAAAACTAGCTTTACATATAATACACATAAATTATCAGAATTTCCACTTACATTGTTTTAAAAATATATATTTAACAAAACATTCCTAAATGTATAATATCTGGGTTTGCAAATCACTTAATTGGGTTTCAAGACCAAGCCCTAAAAGTCACACAGATTTGCATCAGAGAGAAGACTGAGGCTGGCTCCACACAACCATTTTGCTCAGTGGTCTGGAAATTCCCTAAGACTGATCGTCCCTGTCACCGGATCTGCACTTAACCAGAGAGAGCCATACAGCCAAGTCTCCAAAGCAGAGGCACTGTGTAGACACAGCCTGAGTCAGAAGGATGGGGAAAACTGGTTTTCCCCTTCGTGGACCGGGATGGTGAATTTCAGCGAGTGGGGAGAAGACAACGGTATCTGGCAGAGGCCTGGGAAGATATAGCCCTCGATAGCTCTCTGGCCAGGGGAGGAACGGGGGTGGGGGTGGGGGGACACGGGGGAAGCCGAGTATGCTGCGTTTCCCATCTGTTATACAAAATCAAACCAATGTGAAGCAACCAAAGGACGGGAGGAAATGGACACGAGAGACGCCCTGACAAACTGCTTAGCCAGCGCACACTGTGCTCGGATCTCTGAAGCACGGGGCGAAGCTGGAAGTCAGGTGCCCTTGCGCGCCGGGGCAGGTGGGCTGGGCTCTTCAGACTTCGTAAATTTTGTCCTGCAGGTAGCTGAACAGGGAATCCAAGCCCTTGGAGGAGCTCCACAGCTGCCTGAGCATGAGGCATTCCTTCTCGTTCACATCTTCCAGCACAGACTTCAGGAAGCTCCGAACAAGGCATTTCGACTCTTCCAACACCTGAAGGGAAACGCATAAGCCTTATTAGCCCGCACCGGGGACTGTGCTCCAGAAGAACATCTTGGCCTGGGAGGCACCAGGTAGCCTTCCGACGTCCAGAGCCAGAGGAGACTGCCTGCTGTCGTGCAGAACTTGCCAGGCCCGCGTCCCCAACAACGCCAGGAGTGGGCTCCGGGTGTGCCAAGGGGCTGAGCCCTCGGTCCCTGGCATGGCAGAGTGGGGCCTATGACCCCCAACTGCAAGAGCTTTGTCCTCGACACAAGGGTGACCTAAACTCAGAATCATTTTCTATGGGTGTCATGCAAAAGTTTGGGGAACAATGCCCTCACTCCCCATGCTTCAGTCTGATGACCTGTGCCATAGCAACAACGAGGCCTACCTTAGGGCAGCTGGCCTCACAGAGTAAGATAATGAAGTGACAGCCGTCAGAGTAGCCAGAGGACTCGCCCCACCAGGAGTGCCTCTTGTTCAGGCTTTAATAGCAAGAGCAGGGGCGAGAATGCTAGCGATCATTGTAGTAATGAGGATTGATCATTGCAGTCACTGCAGTGATGACAGGAGTAATAACACTACAGTATTATAGCAGCAGTAACAGTGGGAACGCCAGTAATGTGGCGGTGATGATACTAGAGTATCCTGGTAACAATACAGCAACAGAGCAGCGATAGTCGGGGTCTGGGAGTAATAATGGCGATCACAGTAACAATCACCCCAGTCATGAGTAAGAGCAATGGTACTGATGACAGTAATAACTGCCAGGCCAGCAGAAGTAGGTATGAGAAGTGCTTTCCCTGCTCTCTTTCATTTCGTCCTCGTAACTCCACACAGAGGCGATATTTTTATCTCCACTCTACGATGAAGGGCCTGAGCTCCGTGGAGTAAAGGCGCCCGCGCCGCCTGGGGCGCTGCCTCGTTCTGGTGCAGATGCTGGGGGCGGGGGTGAGGCACCCGGGCCATACTTCATCCTTCCACTGGCCTCCAGACTCCTCTGCTGACGTCAAGGCTTCGCTTCATACTCTCCCAAAGTGCTTTTGAATAGAAAAAGCGGGACAAGGGCCCCCTTGCTCCCGTGGGCTGGAACCAAGCTGGGCTCTTCCTTCTCCACCTGGGCTGGCGGCTAAGGGGGGTGAGAGCTGAGAGCAGGCCAGCGGACCAAGGCCTCCTCCCGCCTCACAAGAGCTCTCCTGAGGAACAGCAACGCCCAGGGCGCAGAGTCCTTTCTCGAGTGACTCAGCCCGAAGGTCCTGAATGCACAGCTGTCGGCAGGAGAGATGTCCTTGCAGTACTTCAACAGCTCGCTCACTTGAGTACCTACACGGCCTAAAGACCAGACTCTGCAATGGAGTTTTGAGGCCTTTCTCCTGCCTTCCTTTTCAACTTTAACGTCCCTCCCAAACCCTGTGAACCTGCTTCCACCACCACGAGCTGCTGCCTGAACTCCACGGGGTTTCCGCTCTCCTGTGCTGTGCCCTCACTCACGCTGCTTCCTCAGCTTAGAATGTCTACATGCTTCTCCGCGCAGCTGATCCTGGGTTCACCCACCATCCCTGTTTGCCCAGGACCAGGGGGAGTCCGGAGGCATGGGTCATCTAGTGCTAAAACCAGGACAGTCCCAAGCAAAGTGGGACAAGAGGGTCACAGCAGTTATCAGGAGGATTAGAAGACAATCCTCATAAAGAGATTAGCAGAGCCCTGGCTCATGATACGTGTTCACCAACAATGCCGGATTATCAGCCCCGCATCACCATCATGGGCACTGTCAGGTTTCCAGGAGTGAGCTTACACACAGTAGGTTGATGAG
>PITA01026799.1:0-22160 GCA_004023965.1 Spilogale gracilis
CAGCCAAAAGATTATGTATATATGACATGAAGCTAAAGAATAAGGATGGGGGTCAGATCATGTAAATTCACAACAGGTCATTCTAAGGATTTGACATTTCTTTCCACAAGGAAGCTCTCAAAGGACTTTGGATGAGGTAGACAACATGATCAGTTTTTTTTATTTTTTTAAAAGTTGTATGGAAAATGTATTGGTCAGAAACAAGACAAATGTAAAGGAATTTCTCACAAGAACTTTGCAAATGTTACATATTCTTCTTTACTGGATAGGGAAATCACATGAAATTACTGAAACTATGTAGGGAAACAGTGAGAGCTGCTTGGACTGGAGTGGAAGCAATGATAGTGCAGAGAGGCAGACAGGTATTCCAGACACAAAGATCAGAATTTACAGAAAGACTGGAAGTAAATAGGAGGAAAAAATGGGAATGATATTGATCTGGCTTCAGGAGAAGATTGGGAAAGAAAGATCTTTTCAGAAGCCCTGGAAAGAGAGATCAAGAATTTAGTTTTGCAAAGGGGAACTAACATACTTGATCTGTGCAACCTCCTGTAGCTTATATATCAAACTTGAAATAATGCAAAGATTAGCACCACCCCTTCACATGGGGAGTGCACACATTTGTGAAGTACTGCATAATAAAAAAAACCCTCAAAATTTTAAAAGGGAAAGTATAAAGAAAAAAACAAACTAAAATAAAATAGAATGAAATCTAGTTTAGATATAAACTAAAATAAATAGCATTACTAAGAAAGACTAAAGGAATAGCATCAAGTATATTACTTTATATCCTAAACACAAATTAATTCAAGTGTCTTACAGAAAAACAAGATGTCAAATTTGGTGTTTTTTTAAAAAAAGTTATCTGTTATGTAAAACAAACATACTTAATGTAATAAGTAAAGTCAGAAAATACAGGGATGATCAAAGAGATGCTAAGAAATTCAAATAAAAAATCAGGAGTGGCAAATATTAGTGAATGCAAAATATAAGAATCAGAAACTAGGCTGGAGAGACCCTATGTTACCATACAAGGCATAATCATGAAGGAAATATAGCAGCCACCACTTATTGCATTCAACAATGTGGCGACTACTCTCATAGAAAATAACTCATAAAAATAACTAATAACTAGAAATACCTATCAAGAGAATATGATAAAATACCTTCGTGATGGGAGGTTTTAATACCCCTCTTTCAGCATCTATCATATTGGGAGATAAAAAAGGGAATGTCAATTACTCATTAATAATACTATCAGAAATGTTTTAGATTATCCATGCTAAGAACCAGAGGTGTCCCCATGGAGATACTGCGTAGGTAGTCCAGGACTGAGAATAG
This sequence comes from Spilogale gracilis, assembly GCA_004023965.1. Classification (NCBI taxonomy): domain Eukaryota; kingdom Metazoa; phylum Chordata; class Mammalia; order Carnivora; family Mephitidae; genus Spilogale; species Spilogale gracilis. Next base: position 1,342 of record PITA01026799.1, read on the forward strand.
CACCTTCGTAATGTTTCTTCGATACACAGAGCTTCTCTCTCCATTTACATGGTAGGTGATGATTCTCAGACCCACACAAATTAGAGGGTTGACATTTGACCAGGCCTTGCTTGTTTTAGTTCCATTACAATGGGATGCAACTTTTAGGACATTAAGACAAGAGATCATTTAAAAAGGGTTTTATTTTTTTAACTCCATTATTATTGAATCAAGAAAATTCTAAGCAATAAGCAGATATTACATGCACTCTTCACAGTCTTCTGGCAAAGGTACCATTTCTTCAAAGTCAAAGTACTCTGGACAACTAACCTCACGTAGCTTACCCGGTTGTTGGGCAAACACATAACTGTTCTGCTTATAGCCCATAGGGAGGCTTGCAGGCAATGACTTGGCAATGACTTGAATGCAGTAATATGTTCTAATTTGTTTTATTACCTGCCCTAGGGCAGACCAAGACCCCAAGTGACATCCAATTATAATTCTTAATTCACTTGAAGTATATTCAATGCTGACATCAAATCACAATATCCTTAACCTCACTTGGATGCCAAAAGACAAGATTTTCCTCTATTCTTTAAAATATACTTCAGGGGTGCCTGGGTGGCTCAGTTGGTTAAGCTACTGCCTTCGGTTCAGGTCATGATCCTCAAGTCCCGGGATGGAGCCCCTCATCGGGCTCCCTGCTCGGCGGGAAGCCTACTTCTCTCTCTCTCACTCCCCTTTCTGGTGTTCCCTCTCCCGCTGTGTTTCTCTCTGTCAAATAAATAAATACAATCTTTAAAATAAAATAAAATATACTTCAATTAGAAAATATACATAATTGGCTAGACAAAGAGGAATTTCTCACAGGAATTCACAATATGTGTTATTTGTCTTCTTTCCTTGTTACAGTATATATAATTTGTCTTTATGGGAAGTGAATGGGAAAAGGGCACAGGGGTCTTTTTGCAACTTGGTTATTAGTCACAACTTATTAAACCATATATTCTTCCCAAGAGAGATGAGTTATGCCATAGCCCCGTGATATCAGAGGCTCAGAAGGGACTCACATCACATGGAGGACTTTGGGTGGAATAAGATGATACTGATCATGAATGAAAAGGAAATACTGATTGAAAATAATTATAAGATGTTCTAAGAAAGCTCAGAATGAAAATTATCTTTTGGAAGAGAAATTAATTCAATTTAAAACAAATGGAATGTTTTTCCCAAATGTGAATATCCATCGAGAGGCTGGAAATATGGGAGATGTCCAGAAGACAGATTAACAGGGAGAGTTATTATTTGGGTTTAATTCACACAGAGGCAAGGATGTTTATGCAGGTTTTATGTTTGTTTGTTTTTAAAGACTATTTTGGAAATAGAGAATTTGACTTAGGGAAGGAGCAGAGGGAGAGAAACTTCAAGGAAATCCCTGCCAAGTTGGAGCCCAACTTGAGGCTGGATCCCAGGACCCATGAGATCACGACCTTAGCTGAAACCAGGAGTCAAGATGCTTAACCAGCTAAGCCACCCAGGTGCCTCTAGTAAATGTATTTTCTAGTTTTTGAAATTATTTAACTGATACTTTATTGTCTAAATTTGTGATTATTACAATCTTAGTAAATACTTAATCTTAGTAAATACTTAAAACAAAAAAATTAAATAATCATTCCTGTTAGATGCCAGGTCATTTAGGTTGGCAAAAGAACCCTCGAGGGGCGCCTGGGTGGCTCAGTTGGTTGAGCAACTGCCTTCGGATCAGGTCATGATCCCGGAGACCCTGGGATGGAGTCCCACATCAGGCTCCCTGCTCGGCGGGAAGCCTGCTTCTCCCTCTCTCACTCCCCTTGCTTGTGTTCTCTCTCTGGCTGTGTTTCTCTCTGTCAAATAAATAAAATCTTTAAAAAAAAATTTTTTAAACTTACTTTTTAAAATATTGACATTTAAAATAATGTGTATGAATACATACATAAACACATTCAGGTAGCAATAATAGAAATAATATAAAAGCCTTTGTATATAGTTCCTAGGTTAAAGAAAAGATAACACAGGGAACTCTTAAAAAAGTGATGGTTTGTTTATTGACTGTTCATTTCTACTTTTATTCCAAGAGTCTTGCTCTCCCTGTCTGCTGCATTCCTACAGGCAGTATTTACATCTCTGCCCTCCACCCAAGAACACCACAAGATGCTAGAGCCACTGTGTGGTGGCCTTCCACAAGAGTAATCAAGAGCCAGAACTTCCTCACTCCCCTGCTTGTGTTTCCTCTCTGGCTGTGTTTCTCTCTGTCAAATAAATAAATAAAATCTTTAAAAAAAAAAAGGGGGGGGGGCGCCTGGGTGGCTCAGTTGGTTAAGCGACTGCCTTCGGCTCAGGTCATGTTCCCGGAGACCCGGGATCGAGCTCCACATCGGGCTTCCTGCCCAGTGGGAAGCCTGCTTCTCCCTCTCTCACTCCCCTGCTTGTGTTTCCTCTCTGGCTGTGTTTCTCTCTGTCAAATAAATAAATAAAATCTTTAAAAAAATAAAAAAAAAAAAAAAGAGCCAGAACTTCTCCCTGTCCTGCCAACTTTACCTTTCCACTTTTCTTTGCACTTTTACAGGCTCAGAATTTCTACCTAGTCTCTGAAAGAAGAAAAACTGGTTCCATGCGTTTGCATCCAAGTGTCTGTCCTCTTTATGGGACTTGGCTCAGTCCTTAAGCATCTGCCTTCGCCTCAAGTCGTGATCCCTGAGATCCAGGCCTGCATTGGGCTACCAATGGGAGAGCTGCTTCTCCCTCTCTCACTCCCCCTGCTTGTGTTCTTTCTCTGGCTGTGTTTCTCTGTCAAATAAATAACTGAAATCTTAAAAAAAAAAAAAAAAAGCTTAAAAAAAGACAAAAAAGACTTGCTTAGGACTGGGAGAATCCTGGGGAGTAGAAAAAATGAGGAAGGAATATTCATACGCCTACCATGCCACACTTGCAGCAAGTTTTCTTTTTCTCTTAATAAAAGATGCTAAACAGGGCTTTTATCCCCCTGCTTAAAAGATTTTTAAAAGTAATAATCATGTCTTACCGAAGCCAGTTAGTGTTTAGTGTGGGGATCGATTCCAAGATCCCACAACCACAACCCCACCCGAAGGAAGACACCCAACTGACTGAGCCACCCAGATGCCCCAGTAATTTTAGAGATTAAAAAAAACAAAACAAAACAAAAAAACAAAAAAAAACACAAAACTATATTTGGGTGGTTCAGTTGGTTAAGTGACTGCCTTTGGCTCAGGTCATGATCCCGGAGACCCGGATTCGAGTCCCACATCAGGCTCCCTGCTCAGCGGGAAGCCTGCTTCTCCCTCTCTCACTCCCCCTGCTTATGTTCCCTCTCTGGCTATGTTTCTCTCTGTCAAATAAATAAAAAAAAAATCTTAAAAAAAAACTAATTTAATTGTAAATTCAAGACAGGATTCCAGGTTTCTGACTCCAACTAGTTGTCATTTTTACTCTATTACCCTCTGTCTTAGAAAGAATGAGAGAAATGAACAAAGATGTCCACCACTAGAGAAGGAGGATGTTTATTAAAGGAGCCACACAGAGCTAATAAGGGCAGTGAAAGCAGTAGACTCTGCTTGTGTCCTCTTCCTTTTATTGGTGGTTCCTGAGATGCCTCAGGGGCTACGTGACCTGTGGCTAAGTGACTCAGATGCCCACTGTCTTCATTGCCCTGTTCTGCTCTCCACTCCAAGCAGAAAGCGCTTTATTTTACTGACTGCCTGCCCCCCCTCATCCCATAAAAATTCTTTGAAAGACAGATATAAACCCCTCTTGTGGACCTGGCATGACTATAGCCACTCCCAATCCCACTTCAGAGTAACAATAATACCTGATCCCAGGTCCCCTAGACCATGCCTTGGTTTTAATGCCTGTAATACTAACGGCCAATTATTAAGAACTTCCTATATGCTACATAGAGTGCTGATCTCATTAAGTATTTAACTACTGGCCCCCCCAATAAGCCAATGGCATTTACATTATAATTATTATTGTACTTTCAAAGGAACTAAGAGCAGAAAAATAGGATAACTTAGCTAAGGTCAGTGACCCAGTTATTTAGCCTAGGAGTTGTATGTCAGCTTCAGGTCTGACTGATGGCAAAGCCCAAGTTCTTCTAAAGCTTCAGATAGGTACCTGGTGTAAATATTCTATCTTCAGTGAGTCTTTCTTGACAGTCATATCTAGAACAACACCTGCCCCCAGTCACTCTTTGTTCTTTTACCCTGCCTTGTTTTTCTTCATACCACTGATCATTGATGAGGTGATTCGTTTATCATTTGTCTTCATGACTAGAATTCAAGCTCCCAGAGAGAAGGGACTTGTCATTTTTGTTTGTTGCTTCCTTCTCCAGTGTGTAAAGTGGAGTCTGGCAATAGTTTTTCAATCAATATTTTTAAAAAACATATCATTGTTTAATTCTAAAACACTAATTCTAGAACACTGTTTCAGTTCCTGAGCACAAATTCCTCGATATTTTCCCCTGTGAGAATGAGGGTGAAATTATATAGAAAAATTAAAAAAAGATGGCAGAAGCAGATAGCAGGAGGACCAACTAATGTTTTTGACATTATGCATACATTTACATATTAGGGTATTCCAGCCCCAAATTATTGACTGATCTCCTAATCAGCTTTCGATACTACAACAAATGTTCCCCAAATTTCAATGGCTCACAATAGGAAACATTTATTTCCTTTACATAAAGGCTGCAGGTTGGTTGCCGCTCTCTGGGCTTGACTTAGCTCTATGTATCCTCATATTCTTGGTCGCAAGCTGAAGGACAGCCACCATCTGGGCCATGCTGTCTCATAACAGAAAGCAGATGCTAAAAGAGGGATATGGGCAATCTACAGAAGCACATTCAATATTATGTCTATTCATATTCCATTAGGCAAAGCTGGTGACATGATAAAGCCAATGTCAATGGGAAAAAAATGCATATAAAAATTCAGGGCAAGATTAGGAAGAAAGGAATAATGCACTATAGCACATAGGTATTATATTTCTAGATCACTGTATCTAAGATCTTTTCCTTCACCAATCACAAACTTTATAAATGAGCCATCCTATATTTTTTGTCATTTTTTCTTCCCCAAATACATATCACTTGTTTCTATTGAATGTTTTCCAGACTTTAATTATTCTTTTTTCCATAATTTTGTGCAAACTGTGACTTTTAGTATAAATTTCTAAGTTACTAACTCTCAAATTTGATCTCATCAACAAATTTAATCTTACTCAGTCAAATATGACCAAAGTACATGGAAATCAAGTTCATTAGAAAGACCTTTTTGACACAGAAATCCCATGAGATGATTTTTTCCATAACAAAATCAATAGAGTATTTGATTCTTTAGCTGTAAAACACCCAACCAGCTTAGTCAGAGAAAATACAATCTTAGTCTTAAAGACTTCCCTAAGTATCATGACAATTTTTCTGTTCTTAGAACCTTATCAATATTTCATTATGATATTCTTCTCCACAGGAGAACTTAAGAAAAATATTCTATTAATCATGGAGATATTAAAACTATCTGTCACTTGTAGCATGCATGTATAATAAAGTAATCAGAAAAAATTGATATCAGAGACAGATGGCCCACATTAAAAAATTCTTCTTAAAGTTCTGAAATTGTTCCTTTTATAATGATTTTTCAATAACCAAACCTCTCAATTTGCAAATGAAGATAAATGCTAAGATAATTTTTTAAACCCTGAATTATAGAACAGAATAAAGAGAGGCCTAAAGTGACTAACACCTTAGCAGCTGAAAAAAAAATGTTTCCAAACTTTTCAAGACAAATAAATATTTTTTAACCGACTGGCTATTTTCTTGGACATTTACTTTAAATTCTCCATAATTTTATTTAAATGAAACATGTGAACTTAAGCATATGTGTGTGTGTGTGTGTATACATATACATATACATATACATATACATATACATATACATTTAAATTTAAAATTGTATACTTGGGGCACCTGGGTGGCTCAGTTGGTTGAGTGTCTGCCTTTGGCTTGGGTCATGATTTCTGCGTTCTGGAGGGAGCCCTGCATGGGCTCCCTGCTCAGTGGAGAGTCTGCTTCTTGCTCTGCCTGTTCCCCCACCTTCCCCCACCCCTGCTGCTCATACTCTCTGTTTCTCCCTCTCTCTCTCTCTCAAATAAATAAAACCATAAAAAAAAAAAGAGAGGGGGACCTGGGTGGCTCAGTTGGTTAAGCGACTGACTGCCTTTGGCTCAGGTCATGATCCTCGAGTCCTAGGATGGAGACCCGCATCGGGCTCCCTGCTAGGCAGGAAGCCTGCTTCTCCCTCTCTCACTTCCCCTGCTTGTGTTCCCTCTCTAGCTATGTTCCTCTCTGTCAAATAAATAAATAAAATCTTTTTAAAAAAAAATCCTCAGTCTCTATAGATATTGGGTGTGCCCATGACCTTTAGAAGGTCTGAAAATTGTCTTTTTTTTACTTGGATTTGTTGAGGGCTGACTGTTGAAACTTAAGGCAGATAATGATCTGATTCCTAAAGACCCATAGGCAAGAGAAGCTTACATAACCTTTCTTTGGGTTTAGATGTATGTTCTCCTGTTTCTAGTTTTGAGTGCTTGATCAGCATTCTCTCATGGGTATTTGAGCTGCCTTTTTCCCCCCCCTATATTGCAATCAATGGAGAAAAACTAAACTTTCTTTTATACATATAAAGGCATTTATGTCAATCCATTAGCCATGACTGTATCGAACTAATAGACAAAGTTACTGAATTTGTGAAAATGCTTTGTCTGTGCTTATGTTTTTTAAAATAAGTTTCTGCATCTAATAATTAATTTTATCATTATGACACATAACATATTCCCTATTTTCAGAGCTCTATTTTAATCACAGATGACCCTCAAAGGAGGTAAGTGCTTTGACTCTCATCCTATATTCTAAACAAAGAGGAAACACATAAAGAAAAATAATGGAGGGAAATGGTGAACTTATTCTCTAAGTTCAGAACTAAATGGTACATTTCTAGTTTTTTATAACTTCACATTGCCTCATTAGTAGTTTTTTCAAAGAGAAAATTACATTTAAGCCATCAGTCTTTGAGTACATTTGCATTCTGACGTGGAGCTAGTCTGGACAAAGGGCAATAATCAGGGTAGGGCTGAGCATAGCATGAAGCTTCTCACCCACCATTTTTTTTTTAAAGCCAGACCAAACTGCAATAAAAGAGAATGTAAGATCTAAAAGGGTAAAAATCAAACTGCAAGTACAAGTCATTCCCTATAATGGTTCTCGTTGCTCCAGCCATGGAAGATGTGGCCAATAGTTGTAGCAACAACAGGAAATGGCACGAATGCCTCATCAGGGATATGGTAGCATGAATGTGGTACACAAAGCCATATCCTTGATGTGGAGCTTCAGAAATCAATAATACAGACCTGGAATAGCAACAGAATCTTTAGGGGGCATGGTAAACAAAGCTGCTCCTTTGGAGTTAACAAAAAGAGGAGCTATCACAACCGTTAGTAGATGAAATAAAGGAGAAGAGTGAAAAAAAAGATGCATGGATCATTCAAGCCAGTCCACGAGTACATGTGAAGAACCTGAAGGGGGCTAGAGTTCTCAGAAGAATATGGGTTCGTAAACTTATTTTTACTCTAAGACCACTATTGTGTAAAAAAAAAAAAAAAAAAGTGAGTAACACTAGAAAAAGAAGTAAGAACACATCTAAAAATAATGGTTAAACAAAATAAGATTTTGGTAGCCTAGGATCTTACAAAATAAGATTATATGAGGGTGTTATGAGATAAATTGTCTAAAGGAGTTGGGTAGACCACAGAAAAATAATTATAAGTAGAAAGGGATAAAAAGAAGAGGCAATCCGATGTATAGTAAAGATGGGAAGGGGGTAGTATAGAAGAAAACATACTAAAATCATGAATCCATTAAAGGTCTTCCATCACTGGAAAAGCTAAGATCAAGTGATGAAAAGAATGTATATGTCTATAAGGCACTTTTTTGAATTAGCACCATACCGAGCACTACAGGGTACAAATAAATGACAGGTACTCTCACCTCTAGTCTTGCAGGTGATAGCAGCAGCTGGCTATAAGGCCCCAAGGAACATACAGACAAGAACACATGGTAAAGTAGGGCAGATTACAAAGAAGGAGTAAAAATAGAAAATAAAATCTTATCACAGTAAGGTCAGGAAACATGGACTTCAAAAGATAGGAAAGATAAAGTGTTCTGGAAATATATAGGCCTTACATATACATAGTTGGGATCTTTCTTATTGTTATTAAATATAAACATTCTTTCAGTACCTTTTAATCCCTCTCTGATCAAAAGCACTATGGAGCCACTGTATAGCCTAAATGTGTGTGTGTGTGTGTCTGTGTGTGTGTGTGTGTGTGCGCACGCACGCATGTATGTGTGTATTAGAATGAAGAGATTTCTGGCAATTGGAGAGATATATAGTAAACTTTCTAAAACAAAAATATATAGTATGCTTTATAGTATACTATATAGTAAACTTTCTAAAGTTATATAGTAAACTTTCTAAAACAAAAATAACATATTGAATCTGAAAAAAATACAGACCAGCAACATTTCATATGCCACAAATATTATTAGATAGTAAACTTTCTAAAACAAAAATAATGTATTGAATCTGAAAAAATATAGACCAGCAACATTTCATATGCCATAAATATAATGAGGAACAACAAACAAAAAGAGAAATCATGAAAAATTGTTAATATTCACGATAAGGACAGAATACTGGATAAAAACTAACAAAGATTTATTTTGAAAATCCTATCAGTCTATGAATCTTCTATAAACATGTCTTTGATTTTATTTTACAAACTTTATCATTTATTTCAACTTCAGCAAATATATTTTGTAGTCCCTTTAGTACTAGATTGGTCACTACCAGACTGGTATGGTAAAATGGTTGTTCCTGATTATAGGATGATGAAACTAAACAACAATTTCAAGTGTAATTATGGTATCTTTCAATGTTCAGCACACAATATACTTCAGATTCATGACATCCTTTCAATATACAATAAGCATTTAGATAGATAGATCCATATTTCTTACTAGGAAGGGCAGAAATCTGAGCCAAACCAGAACTCTGAACCCCAGGAACCTGGAAGGCACAGTCTCTAGCCCTTATATCAGCTCACCTTTACATGTACCCCATTTACTTGTGATGCAGACAAATCCTTCCTCTGAAAATACATGTTCATCTCTAAAAACATATCCATTTTTCTCTTTACATACTTCTGCTTCAAATACTCTTTTAGTAGGATTTTATTCATGGACACGTCCCTGACAGTGCTGAGGAAAAATCAATTCTGTTTCCCACACTGCAAAAATTGAGTATTTATCATGATACATGATAAAAGATCTAAAGCCCTTTGTAACTAAGAATCTTTAGAAGCACTGTGGAAGTCTAAGTCCAGCATAGTCAATTACTAAGAAGTTTCTCCCACTGTCAACTATTTCAGTCAAGATAACATTAGATTCTTAAACTTGTTTTAATTTCATAATCTCTTAAAAGTTATCTAGATATAATTCTTCTTTATTAAATGAACGAGTGGATCTGGGTTATCATGTGGGAGCTTATATTTTGTAAGGATTCTTTGTGACATTTCCTATCACAAAAGTGCTATGTTTTCAAGAATGGAGGTGTTATTTACGCTGGAAAAATTAATTCAAAGTTATAAGGATTTCCCAATGCTTTTGGATAATATCTTTAAAATTATCTTTAAAAAATCACATTTTATTCCCTAATATAAAAGGCTGTACTTCTTAGAAAATAAAGAGAGTAAGAAACATTTTAAAAATTTACTTTTTATAAATATAGGAGATGTATCTGTGAATCAGAAAAACAATAATATGAGTGGGGACTTCCAAATTCAAAAAAGGCAAAATGGTGAAAAGTAAACAGGGAAGGATGGATACCTCTGGCCACAGAGCTCAGACCAACCTGGCAGAATTTCCAAGGCTGGGTATCATAAATCAGTATCTCTCAACTGAAATTTCAGAATATGTGAGCTAACTTGGGGGAACTTCCATGAATAAATATGGTAACAAAGTATCAGGGTAATGCTGAGAAAAGAATTCCACGAAGCATTTAGTCAGTGAGGCAGAGCAAAAGATAGTGACAAAAATGTAGGCAGACCCACAGCTGTTCATTTATGTTGGGTAGTGAAAAGAACAACCCAACCACACTAGAAACTGTCCAGTCCTATAAATGAACCTCTTATAAATACCTGGTTTAGGATGAGAATCTCACTTGAAAATAATGCAGGGTCAAAAACTAACCAGCATTGGTTCTCATCAAATAGAATATCACATAAAGAAGAAAAGAAACAGGAAGAACTAGTGGCAGTGGACCCTCAGCAAAATAATCTTGCCACAGAGCAGATGACAAAAAAATTTTGTCTTAAATTAAAATTTAAATGAAGCCATTAGTTACATAAAGCAACTACTCAAATAAAAGACACAAAAGATTACACAACATGAGACTGTGGCAAAGAAGTGAAATACAAACCAAAAGAGTTTAGAAGACTCTTAATCTCTGGAAAAAAACTGAGGGTACGTGGGGTGGGGGGGATGGGGTGGTTGGATGATGGACATTGGGGAGGGTATGTGCTATGGTGAATGCTGTGAATTGTGTAAGACTGATGACTCACAGACCTGTACCCCTGAAACAAATAATACATTATATGATAATAAAAAAAGAAAAGAGGAGCTCCTGGGTGGCTCAGCTGGTTGAGCGACTGCCTTCAGCGCAGGTCATGATCCCAGAGACCGGGGATCGAGTCCCACATCGGGCTCCCTGCTCAGCGGGAAGCCTGCTTCTCCCTCTCTCACTCCCCTCTCTCACTTGTGTTCCCTCTCTCGCTGTGTTTCTCTCTGTCAAATAAATAAATAAAATCTAAAAAAAAAAAAAAAGAAGAAGAAGAAGAAAAGAAAAAGAGCTTCAGAAAGGAGCAGACTAAAAAGTAAAACCATTACAGAAATGGAGTGTACTCTGGCATAATTACAAAGGACACTACATAATTATATAACTTTGAAAGATATTTTCAAAAAAATATGATAAAGAACATGGCGCATAATATTAAGGACAGAAAGCAACATGGAGGGGGCGCCTGGGTGGCTCAGTTGGTTGAATGACTGCCTTCGGCTCAGATCATGATCTGGGAGACCCAGGATCGAGTCCCACATCAGGCTCCCTGCTAGGCGGGAAGCCTGCTTCTCCCTCTCTCACTCCTCCTGCTTGTCTTCCCTCTCTGGCTGTGTTTCTCTCTGTCAAATAAATAAAATCTTTAAAAAAAAAAAAATAAAGCAACATGGAATGGAAATAAAGAGTTAAAAAAAACAAATTAAAAAACAAAATAAAGAGTCAAAGAGGACTACAGAAAAAAAAAAAAGATCAGTGTGGAATCAAACATATACATAGACAGGTTCCTTAAAGGTGAGAATCAAAATAATGAAATATAACAATTACAAATAAAACATAAGAAAACTTTCCAGAAAATAAAAGCAATAATGGTAAATCCAGAGACAGAGCACAGCTTATCCCAGGAGAAAATGGATATAAATGACCAAGTTTATTCCAAAATAATAAAACCACTGGACTTTAAAGGTAATAAAAGAATCCTTTAAATGAACAAGTATAAAGATTAAGATATTTATAAATGGTAAATCAGGCCAGTTTCCAAAAACTCCATAGGGAACACTAGAAGACAGTTGAGTAATGCCTACCATGTTCTCAAAGTAGAGAATATCTCAGTAATTTTACCACCACCCAAATTCTCATGTAAGAATAAAAACAATGAGTTTAAACAACAAAAACTCAGGGTATATAGTTCCTATGAATTCTTCTCAAAGAAATCATTCAAAGTAAATTTTAGCTACCCAAGAAAAATGGAGACAAAGTGGAAAAAGGAAAAAAAAAACAAAACCAACACACACAAAATAACAACTAGTGATGAGTGTTAATTCCCTTTAACTCTAGTACTAAGACTAAACAGTTACAAAGATTATAGTTACAGACGAAATGTAAAAGTTATCAACCCTGCCAGGATTCTTTCACTTTCTTGCTCTCTTTCTATATTAGGTAGGTACACATAGAAAATCCTTGAGCACACCAATGAACACCAAAAATGAAGAACCGATAAAATAACTTGAGATAGAATTATAAAGAGGTCATACTTTGTTTGATTACCAGGAAAGAAAAGAAGGCTTATAGGGCTCAGGTAGAAGGCTCATACTGAAATCAGGCCTGCTTATTTGTTACATGCCCTTTATACTCCTTTTCAGAAACTGAGCCTGATGACTGGTATATGGAGGTGAGGCACCTCCACATAAAGGAGTTTTCTAGAGCACAACTTGGTTAGGCACGAAGCATACTCTCCTACCGGCTGTATCCAGGGCTACAGAGAAGAGAAGTTCCAGTTTATTAGGGCTCCAAAATGGAGTTGGACCCCTAGTTTCATAAAATGTACTTCATGTAATTAAATTCAACTAAATCTTTCATTAAACCCACCTGATTTCAAACATTAATTATTGGCCATCTCTAAAGTGATATTCATATAGAAGTCATGAGGATAAAATATTTATTGATTTTAGACTAACCGAGGCATTTTCTTGGTTTTAAAAATCCATTCACTCACAGTACTTTTTTGTGAGGTGGGACCCATTAAGAAGCACATTTTACAGACAAGGAATATGAAATGCACTGCACAGAAAAAGAGTGGTCTAAGTAATGGTTCCTAAAATAGAGAACCTTGATTCATGTTCCACCTCTGCTTAATGTTATTGTGAAGAAATTGTTTGTACTGAGGTTTCGGTAGTTTTAATCATTAAATATTAATGATGATGATAAAAAATAATACTAACAGTGTTGTTTTGAAGACCAACTCACATAATGTCCCTAAAAATGCTTTAGCTATAAAGGATTATACCAATTCATCATCATTATTATTATTATTATTTTATTATTGTAAACATTCTCCATTTGGCCATCTCATTTATAACTAGCAACATTGTGCATGCTTTTATATATTTAAACTCAACAGGCTTATACTACTTTGCAATAGAACTAAAAATCATTAGTTTCTTTCTGCAAAGCATATATAAAATAACTGGTCTCTGAATGTTCCAAGGAAAGAGAGTCTAGCCTCTCAAGAGATCTTTATCTCAAAAATGTTAAGGACCACAGATAATGGAATGCACTGCCTAACCAGTTGTTGAAGGTAGTTTTTAAATCATAGGAGCTGTGGATTTTAAAAGTATGTGCCAACAAATTCAGATTTATGTTATCTCTGCTATCTATTCGTCCCTTGAACTTTTTCTTTCCTAAAATAACTACATGGATCTAAGTAGAATCCCAAGAACAAATGATTCAGACCAATTAATTAAAAACCATCTCTCATGTTTACAACCTGAGTGGAAAATATTCGAGCAGTCAAGACACAGCTTTTCAAATATTTTTCATGTTTACAATTTGTAAGAGATTTATGAGTTTTCTCTTTTGTTTTTAATAGTAATTTGTGTTTTTCTCTTGTCTCCCAGAACACCCTTCTTTACAATGAAGTTGTATTCCAGATAAATTCTGAATATTTCCTCTTTCAGTCCTTTTTTTTTCTATTTACCCTTATTTCTTAAGCTGGCATTAGGAAGGAAAGCATACTTTTCCAAGGGGAACCAACTTCAGCACATGAGGTTTCCAAAAGTATTACTAATGCAGAGTGGATTTAATAACTGGGAGGGATAATTGCAGCATTGCCTGTGAAGCCTACAAATATTTAACAATAACAAGCATTAGAGGGGTGAGACTCAAACTCTTTTGTTCTGAGAATCTAAGCCTGTATGTCTAATTGGATACCAGCTTTACTTCATTATATTCTATCTCTACAATTTCATGATTTAGATTATACAGCTTTGATCTATACTTTCTTCCCCCTCCTAGTCTGGTATATCTTATATGGGCCTAAAATCCCCAGGCAAAAACCCTTTTAATGGCTTAGTGCCAGGACTCGTTTCCAAACCCTTGAATTCTTTTCCCAGTCTCATGCTTTGAATTTGGAAGTGAAATCCATTTGTTTTAGCTTGTTCATTTGTTTTCTTTGGCCTGGTGCAGCTTAAGTGCCATTAAGTGTTTCTATGATGTCTGAACTTGAGGGGAGAAGTACAAGATATAGTACAAGTGAAAAAAGAAGGGCAATGTCACAGAATTCTAGAAAACCATCACACACATCATGTATAGTATTTTCCTCTCTTCTTCTTATCATTTACTTTCAGAATCTTTGAGAACATATTCAATTCCACCTTCATTAATTGCATTTATTTATTTATAATTAAAAGAAAAATTTAAAATATCTGTCCAAGCAAAATTGTTATTTTCACTTAACACAAGGGAAAATTTCATGGATTTTTTTCTTCATTAGAGTCTTTGAGCTACAGTTATAAAAATTCCTAATTTGATTAAAGTGAGTCTTATTTAAAAATCAAATATAAAGGTTTCAGTAGATTGACTGAATTAATGCCTCCAGTTCTTTACTTCCCCATTCATATTCCTTGCCATATGATTTTGCATGTCTTTTCTAAAAAAAAAAAAAAAAATGATGGCATATATTTCCCTACCGCTTGATTTTGAATTCTGCTATGCAATTTTGCTTCTCTCAGTAGGATGTTAGTCCTATTGGTATATTCAGGGCTTGAAAAAAAAGAGCATGTAATTGTCTGCCATTGTTCTTGCCTCGTTACCAGCTCTGCACATGGCCAGGCTAGTCTGCTGTGGTTGAAAGACACATAAAATAGAACCATATCTTCCCAGTCGTCCCAGCCAAGGCCAACCTACAGCCTGCATGAGTTCTTCCCCGCGTATGAGTGAACCAGCCATAATCAGCAGAATGACTTCATCACTCCAGTCGACTAGAGGAGGAAAAGCAGGCCTGGCCACCAGCACTTGAGCACACTGGTGTGGGATAAATGAATATGTGTTGTTTAATGCCTTTAAGGTCTGTAGCTGTTTATTATGCAATATTTCCATAACAACAGATATCGGATATTTATGTATCCAGACACGATATATGCACATATGTAAACATACATATACATTATGATATAAATACTTAGAGCTGTGTTGGAGGGTAAAAATATGTTTCTGAATAGTTACATGCAATAATTACATATATATGAATGTTATAATAGATTTAGAAACTTTAAGGTTACAGTCAGAGAAATAGACCATTTTTCCTAAAGCCACTTTAACTAAAACCCTTTGCCTAAAAGTTTTCCAAATACTCAAATTCCCTTTAATATGTGTGTGCATGTTTAAAAGACTCATTTTTACCTTTTACATTTCTGGTAAAATTGAATATTTTAATTATTTAGATCTTAGTATATTTTTATCTTAATTTTGTATACCTAATAAATAAATTAGGTTTGCAACACTTTGGGAAAGGTAAAAATACTTTGTTTCTTTGCAGGTTTAATTTAATATTTGATTCCCCTTTTTAATATATTAACACCCACTTTGTCAGGGAAAAAAAAACTTTCTTCAATTAAAAAAAAGGTTAGTAATCATTTCCTGCTAATAATACTAAGTCATTCTGTATATTCAATTATGGGATGTGTGATCTTGATATAGTCTGAATATGTGTTATCTTATGAACTGTGTTATATTTCTTAGCACAGTATTCCTCCATGGAAATAAATATATTGAAACATTAATACCATGTGACATAATATGAACCTGAAACATATTTAATCTTTCAAAAATGAAATATTTCAAATTAGCTAGACTTTCAAGTGCTCAAAAACACATAAAATGGGTAAATAAACAATGATAGAAAATAATCTCATCTTCACAAAAATATTATGAATTTGATAACCTGTACTACACATATTTTTAAATATGTCAAATAAACTGGAGGCGAAGTGGAACTTATATCTCCCTGTCTCATCTTGCCACCATCCATGTGGTCAAAAAAATAGCTTGGGAATTAGAAGTAATTATGGGTCTGGTATCATTTATGTTCTGTTAATGCCAGGAAATAACAAAAATGTGACACAAAACAGAATGAGAATAAAAATGGATTTTTTAAAGACTTATTTATTTAGAGGGAGAAAAAGAGTGTGAACAGGTGGAGGGGCAAAGGGAGAGGGAGAAAGAATTTCCATCAGACTGTCCACTAGGCACATAGCCAAACATGGGACTCAATCTCAGTGAGATCCTGACCTGAGATGGAATCAAGAGCCAGATATCTAATCAACTGAGTCACCCAGGCACACCTAGAATACACACACACACACACACACACACACACACACACACACACACACACACACATCACAGAATCGAAGCACATTCAACCCCAGGAAGAGCACAAATTTCCAGTGTAAACTGGACAGGAAAATAAATAAATTTGGTTTTGTTTGCCAAAGTATATTTTATTTTAGATACTGAGAAGAAAGCTGACCAGTGTCCTTATTCAGAGTCCTTCAATCTTTTTTTTTTTCTTTCTGCCACTGTTTGCAAGGCCAGATTATTTCCACAATGGAAAACTCTATAAGTAAAATGCCATGTAAGTATAACATTTCCAACTTGCTTTGAGCCTATAGATTATGCAATTTAATGCTAAGGTATGTTGAGTTTTACTTATTCTGAAGAGATGGGACTATACTGAAAACAACAGAAGTGTCAATAAATGTTGGAAAAACAATTATAGTTAAACCTATTTTACATGACGTTATAATTTGAAACACTCTTATTATCTGATGTAATATGCTCATGAAAGTTACACTAAATGGCAAAAATGTCCAAGATTACAAAAAATAAAGCTTAGAGAAGATGGTACTGAGAGGAAGGGAATTCCTCATAGAACTGCCAGAATGGAATTTGGTTATACTCCCACCGAAGTAGACAGTGCCCTCAAGTGGACACAGGTTTCAAAACACTCCTCACTGACCACCCTGCCTTGCTTGAGGGTTCTGCAATTTACAAGGCAGGTCTGCCCACCATGTCACAACTGCAGGCAGGCCAACCCTCAGCTCAGAGGCCAGCCCTCTGAATGCCAGCCAACAGGGAGTAGTCCTCCTCAGCAGAAGGTTCCAGCTAAAAATCATACGTGCACAGTGCAATGACCAGGAGCCAGCAGAATTTATCAGCTCAGTTTTGAACATTCAATGTACCTTCTAGAAAAGCAACTAGTTCAGGAACTTTCAAAAGAAAAGTGAGGAGATGTTTAAGGATACAAATTTGCAACCAGTAGATGACTAAGTCCTGGAGATCTACGTACAGGATAGTGATTATAACTAACAATACTTTATTATGAAGTTGCTAAGAGACTAGATTTTAATTGTTCTCACCACAAAAAAAGAAATGGAAATTATGTGACCTGATGGAGGTGTTAGCTAACACTAGATGGTAATGATATTGCAATATATAAATGTATCAAATCAACACTGCTGTACAGCTGAAACTTATGAAATGTTAAAAAAAAAAAAAAAAAGAGGAAGAAGAAGAAGAAAAAGCAGAAAATAATGAAATGACCAGAAAGAAGTAGGGAACATTTTTTCCACCGTGAGAGCAAGCAGAAAGGACATCCAAATGTATTTTGAATAAGACTGTAATTATAGGGGCGCCTGGGTGTCTCAGTTGATTGAGTGACTGCCTTCAGCTCAGGTCATGATCCCGGAGACCCGGGATCAAGTCCCACATCAGGCTCCCTGCTCAGCAAGAAGCCTGCTTCTCCATCTCTCACTCCCCCTGCTTGTGTTCCCTCTCTGGCTGTGTTTCTCTCTGTCAAATAAATAAAAAATCTTCAAAAAAAAAAAAAAAAAGATGGGACGCCTGGGTGGCTCAGTTGGTTAAGCGACTGCCTTTGGCTCAGGTAATGATCCCAGAGACCCGGGATCGAGCCCCACATCAGGCTCCTTACTCAGTGGGAGGCCTGCTGCTCCCTCACTCACTCCTCTCTCTCACTTGTGTTCCCTCTCTCGCTGTGTTTCTCTCTGTCAAATAAATAAAATCTTAAAAAAAAAAAACAAAAAACAATTCTCTACCCAAAGCAAATTCTATTAAAAAAAAGATGTATTTATAAAAAACAAAGACTGTAATTATATACATTACTTCTCTCCTTTGTGATTGAGATTAATAACATTCCATAAGCTATGAGTAACAGAAAAATTATAAAATAAAAGATAATTCCAAATAAACCGATCACCATATAATGCTCAGTACATAAAATACATTGCACAGTTTAAATATAAATAAATAAGTAGGCAGTTCATTAGGTTAAAAGTTGGGCCTTTCCTGTCCCCACTAAACAAGTATTATGCAGATATTTAAAGAGTATCCATTTGAAATGGCAACAAATCATTAGCCTGTGCAATGAAATGCTATGTTTCAGGCAGACGCTGGGTAGTCCTTGACTAAGCATGTCCAAATCTCTGAACTAGGACAGCAGACATGGCTGGAATTCAGGTGTATGCATTTAAAACCAATAAGACACTAACACCCAGTCTTCCTTTCAGTATCTGTCTGTAGTACAGGAATCCTGTGGTTTCTCTAGTCACAAAATCCAATAAAACATCCTCTTTCCTATAAGGGAAGTATTTTTTTAAACTTGCCCTTCAAATCCTGTAAGCGGCTAGGAACATAAATGATAAAGCAGTAGGACTGAGAAAGAAACTCAGTGTCAAGCCACCGAGATTTTGGCTTTATTACACTAGCACACCAGCTTAACCCAATAATAGAAGTGAAGACTTAGATGTATGCTAAGGTATGATTAGTTAGATCATCTCCTTTACTTTCAGCAGATTTTGACATAAAGGAATGTCACAGAGAAGCCAGGAAGGCATTTAGGAGGATATTTAGTCAAGGGAAAAGAGAATCTTACAGGCAGGACAAGGAAATCTTTAAAACCTTTACAGGTTTGTTCTGTAACAACCTTTCACTGATGTAGTTTATTAAAAGTATCTTTCTTTTGTTTTTCTTTTCTTTGTTTTTTTCTCTTTTAGATTTGCTACCAAAGAAATTGGAACAAAGAAACCTTAGAGATTTTAGATGAAAATCTTTAAAAAGTTTATAAATATTTTCTACCAGTTTACAAAATAATATGAGGGTTTTTTTTTTTTTAAGGTTTTATTTATTTGACAGAAAGAAACACAGCCAGAGAGGAAACACAAGCAGGGGGAGTGAGACAGGGAGAAGCAGGCTTCCTGCAGAGCAGAGAGCCCAATGTAGGGTTCGATCCCAGGATTCTAGGATCATGACCTGAGCCAAAGGCAGACACTTAATGACTGAGCCATCCAGGTGCCCCATAATATGAGATTTTTTATATAAATCTTATTGTTCAACTTGCAACCATTGAAAAGTGGCTCATAATTCAGGAGTCCTTCTAAATACAAACAGCACATACTTAGGGTCATTTAAAGGTTTGTTAGTTACTGACTCCCATAGTAGGAGAGCACATTTAAAATGTGAGTTAAAATCTATATAGTTTTCAAACATTTAATCTTCATTTTGATTAGAATCATACAGGCTTATAATGACAACCAGACCACAGTTCTATATTCCACTCTGCCAATACCACCTCAAATTTCTACTTCTAAGAGTGAAACACACTTAACTCTCTTAACCATTCTTATATTATCTTCAAAATTCCTTATAACTGCTTATAGTTATTGATCTTTTAAATATCATAATTTAGGTGAAATCAGTATTCACTAATAAAACTATGACTAAAATACTCACAACTGAGCCATGCAGTATATTATGAGACATTTTATCTTGTGTATAATTTTTATTTTCTCTGGAGGTTATAATCATCTTATTTTTTCATTAGTTTAATTTTCTTTCTTTTTTTTTTTTTAAGATTTTATTTATTTATTTATTTATGTGACAGAGAGAAACACAGCTAGAGAGGGAACACAGGCAGGGGGAGTGAGAGGGAGAAGCAGGCTTCCCGCTGAGCAGGGAGCCCGATGTGGGACTCCATCCCGGGTCTCCGGGATCATGACCTGAGCCGAAGGTAGTCGCTTAACCAACTGAGCCACCCAGGCGCCCCGCCATTAGTTTAATTTTCTATATACTTTTCTCTAATTCATACTCTGCTCCTCTACAGAACTACAAAATTCCCAGTGATACATTTAAACATTTTTTTCCTTTCTTTTTCTTACCCGGGCATATTCCACTTGGAGATCTCTATCCTCCTGAAATTATTAGGACTGTTCACTCCCTAGGCCTGCTGCATGCACAGGGGTCAAAATGCAATCTCCCTTTACAATGAGTCTGTGTGCATTCTCTGCAACTATGAACGTGCTTGAAATGAATGATAATTGGAAACATCTGCAAAGGAACAAAAACTCTCAACAAAGAAATAGAAGATATAAAGAAGAAGTAAATAGAAATTTAAAATGGAAAAATAAAATAACCAAAATAAAAATCTCAGTTGGGGCTCCTGGGTGGCTCAGTTGGTTAAGCTACTGCCTTTGGTTCAGGTCATGATCCCGGAGACCCTGGATTGAGCCCCACATCGGGCTCCCTGCTTTTGGGAAGCCTGCTTCTCCCTCTATCACTCCCCCTGCTTGTGTTCTCTCTCTTGCTATGTTTCTTTCTGTCAAATAAATAAATAAAATCTTTTTAAAAAATAAATAAAATAAAAATCTCAGTGGATGGATTGAAGAGCAGAAAGGAAAGGACAAAGGAAAGAATCATGGAACTAGAAGGTAAAACAACAGAAATTACTTAACCTGAATAGTTGGAAAAAAAAAAAACTGACCAGAAAAC
>PITA01026800.1:0-22051 GCA_004023965.1 Spilogale gracilis
TGGTGGGTACTGAGGGCACCTATTGCATGGAGCACTGGGTGGGGGGAATGGGCAATGAATCTTGGAACACTGAAAAAAAATTAAAATAAAAAAAGTAATAAAGTCTCTGAAGAGCAATACATTAAAAAAAAAAGTGCTGAGAGTGAAAATACTTATCTTGTTCCTCACCTTAAGGAAAAAGCTTTCAGTTTTTCCCCACTGAGAATGATATTCACTGTGGGTTTTTTCAACAATGGCCTTTATGATGTTGAAGTATGTTTCCTCTAAATCTACTTTATTGAGGGTTTTTATCATGAATAGATATTATAATTTGTCAAATATTTTTTCTGTATCTATTGAAATGATCATATGGTTCTTATCTTTTCTTTTATTAAATTGATATATCACACTGATTGATTTGAGGATATTGAACCACCCTGGCAGCCCAGGAGCAAAGTCCAATTAATCATGGTGAATGGATATTTTTAATGTATTATTATATTTAGTTTACTAGTATTTTGTTGAGAATTTTTGCATCTGTGTTCATCAGGGATATTGGCCTGTACTTCATCGTAGTGGAGTCTTTATCTGGTTTTGGTATCAGGGTAATGTTTGCCCCAGAGAATGAATTTGGAAGTTGTCCTTCCTTTTCTATTCTTTTTGAAGGAGTTTTAGAAGAATAGGTATTAACTCTTCTTTAAATGTTTGGTAGAATTTTCCTGTGACGCCATCTGGTTCCGGACTTTGTTTGTTGAGAGATTTTTTTATTACTGCTTCAATTTCTTTGCTGGATGTCAATATGTTCAAGTTTTCTATTTCTTCCTGTTTCAGTTTTGGTATTTTATATGTTTTTAAAAGTTTATCCATTTCTCCCAGGTTCCCCAAACTGTTGGTATATAGTTCTTCATAATATTCTCTTACAATCTTTTGTATTTCTGTGGTGTTGTCCAGGCTCCAGTTAATTTCAGAAGTGATACCAATAATCAATGAAGGAATGGGAAATTGAAACATAGAAGAGAGAAAATCAATGAGGGGGTAACAATGATCTGGTCACCACTGTGGGGATGGGGCTCAGTCCTTCTGGGGACCCTATAAAGAATTCTGTAGAACACACCTTGAAATTATCCTACTAAGGATTAAGGAAACTCAGGAATTCATCCCCCATCCTTCCCACCCCTAAACACCTAAGGGTTGCTCTGCTGACATCTCAGGCCTCCTGCTTCCCTTTCCATAAGCTGAGTCCTATGCACCATAGATCATGGGCATCTGTGGCCAGAGAACGTGCTCAGAGATTCAAGGGCTCATGGTAAGTATGTATGGAAACTGTCCACCAACCCTGCAGATGGCTTCTTCCATGGGCCAAGGATAATGGCTAGGGCATTGGGAACATCTAATAATATGTGAGCTCCTGAGGGCAGCACAACAGACTAATGACATAGTCATTAGCCCTGGATGGATGTTTGGATGGACAGATAGAAGAAGGTAACAGAAAACTGGATAAGCAGAGGTATCTGGGATTGAAGGAAGTTTAAAATGGGGAATCAAGCTCCAGAAAGAGAAAATTCATTGTCTTTATAATTTTGAGACAATTTTGCTACACACACACATACACACACACACACACACACACACACACACACACCTCCAAAAATAAAAGGGAAACTAAGCCTTAATACAGATGTCAAACCTCCACTCACTATTGCCACTTCCAAGGCCATATTTGGCTAGGATGCTTTTATAGCATTGCTTGCACAAATCATATTAAATACATTCTTTACTCAATCACTGGTGTATGCCAGGATGGCCAGCTGTGCCAAGACTGCTGCTTAATTAGAATAATCTTCAATTAATCACAGATGCCTAAAGGTTGGGAGGTCTTGAAGTCCCCCTAGCCAGTCCCCTCCTTCCTCCTTCCACTAGCTTCATCTTTTCCCCGCTTTTTAAAGAAGATTTTATTTATCTGACAGAGAGAGAGAGCATGAGCCGTGGGGTAGTGGCAGGCAGAGGGAGAGACAGAAGTAGACTCCCCCATGGAGCAGGGAGCCTGATGTACTATTGGATCCCAGGACCCTGGGATCATGACCTGAGCCAAAGGCAGTCATTTAACTGACTGAGACACCCAGGTACACTTTTTCCTGCTTTTTAAAACTAGTTTTCAGAGTGGAGGATGTTTAAATTCAGGGCCCAGGGACAGAGGGTAGGGCTGTACATTTGGGTCAGAAACACACCCAAAGTAAGTTAAACTCTGGTTTGGGAAGGAGGATAGGAAAATGAGGCAAAGGGTTCTCCCTTGTGGGGTGTGGAATGTCACAGCAGCACAGAGCCCCTGGGAGGCTCTGAAAGATCTGTAGCTTTCATTTTTTTTTCTCACCTCAGGCCCTGAGCTCAATATACCTTAAGCAGAATATAAACAAATGCACCAACACAGTGGAAAGAAAAACGAAAAACGGTTGTGCTTGTTTTCAAGAAAAACTACTGGTTAGCTTCTCAAGCTAATGAACATCTTTCTGTTTCTGAGAAGTCACTTGAGTGCCCTCTTCAGGGGAAGGGAGGTGAAGATGTGGCCCTGAGGAAAGGTATAATAGGACTTTGGTGGCACACTGCTTGCAGGGAAGGGGAGCTGGGGAGAGGGAGAGCAAATTCACAAAGGGGCAAAGGGAAGAAAAGCATTAAGATTGACCTTGCATTCAGAGTTCTGACAGGTTGAGGACTCTCAGGTGGATTTAGATGTCTCTTCCTGAGATTATTGGTGAGAAAAGACCCCAGGAAAGAACCTCCTATAAAGTAAACAGAGTCCAGACTGGAACTAGGAGAAGAGCAAGGAAAGGAGGGTCAGTTCTGAGATGGTGAGTCATGGAAGGCCACCCAGTTATTATTTGTTCTCTAAGAGAAATAGGCAGTTACTAACCAAGACTGCTGTCTTCCTGATGCTTGGACTCCTAAGCCAGGCTGGGTGAGGGTGGTAGGGAGCCCTGGGTTTCCTACTAGGTAGATAGGTAATTAATCAGAAAAGTTGGTGAGGGTGCCTTGGTGGCTTAGTCAGTTAAGCAGCTGTCTTTGGCTTGGGTCATGATCCCAGGGTCCTGGGATCGAGCTCCGCATGGGGCTTCCTGCTCAGCAGGAACTTGCTTCTCCCTCTGCCTGCTGCTCCCCCTGCTAGTGTTCTGTGTCAATACATAAATAAAATCTTAAAAAAAAAAAGTTGGTGAAAGGGTTGCTCCGATATCTCAGGCCAGTGGGTGTGTTAATGAAACAGATCCCAGGTTAGGTGTTCCAGGAGAAGCAGACTTTGCCCAGGTTAGTGTTCACACTGGACAACTTTGTTCTAAAGGTCAGACAGAGGCTTGCTCAGTGGCATTGACCATGTCACTCTCAGATCCCCAGACACTTTGCAGCAAAAAGCTCTCCTTCTGCAGAGAAGCTGGAAAGCCTCCTCCATACTGAAGGTGGAATGCTTAATGGCTCCAATTCTTTCCCCCTTGTGGTGTCCACCTTCACAATTTAATGTGCCATGGACAGAAAGTAATTCCCCACCCACACTCAGTCATGTGACTTATTTTGGCTAATGAGATGTTGGTAAACCTGACCCACATGAAAAGCACTTGCAAAGTAGGGCTTATCTTTCTGGGCTCTGACATCTCTGTGAGAATAGTGAGCCCAGGCCAGCCTGCTGGTGCCAGGAGAAGGAACAGAGACACATGGCACAGAGCTGCCCAACCTGGAGCATAGTGCCAGCAGCATAAACTACACTAAGTAATGACAGTTTTTTAAAGCCACTGACTTGTGGGTGCTTCATTATGCAGTATTTCTGTAGCAATAGCTCATATAGAAATTTAAGAAAGGGCAGACCAGCCAAGGCTCCATGGAGAACATGTGACCTCTTTCCCAAACTGAAATAATAGGCTATTCTGCCGGCTGCTGATAATCTACTTCCAAGGCAAGAATATCAGAAGTGTATTTCCTGGGCTCTACCCTTACCTCCACTTCTTCCCTCATTTTTGCCACTCTCCCCCTACTAGGAGCCCAAGTCCCACCAGAATCCTGCTGGGCATGTGTGTGCACACACAGACACACACACTCAGAGACACACATGCACACACACACACACAGAGTATACTTCTGTCCTGGCTGAAAACACAGCTGCTTCCTCAAGGACATTGCGGTGGAAGAAAATAGAGAAGATCCTGAGTCTGATTGCTTTGATTATCAGTGTTTTAGTCGTTCTCCTGCAGGCAGAGCTGAGGCACAGACTTGGGAATGGTAGGTTACTTTAAGTTTAGATCCCAGAAAGCGGAGGGAGTAAGAAAGAGGAAAGAGGAAAGGGAGAGGAACCACTGGTAAGGGTATTGGGCTGGTTGTCACTATGGGCAACCAATGCTCCCTCCTGCTGGGGACTGCTTGGAAAGCTGCACCTCAAAATTGTCTCTCCAAAGAATGGGAGGTGGGGCATTTATCCAGGTGCCACTTCCCCACTAAGGGCTGTGTCCTTCATGCATTAACAAGCCCCTACCACCCCACCCCCAGCAATCTCATTGTGGACTGCCCTCAAGCGTTGAGTAATGCACAGTTGAGAGAAAGCTTTGAGGCACAGCAGCTGAAGAACTAGAGGAGATGCTTGAGGTAAGAAGTTTGCAGCCAACAGTCAAAGGCAGAGGAAGGACAAGGAGACAGTGTGGATACCAACTGGGTCTGTTACACAGGGGCCCTATGAGCCAGGTGGGTAAGCTCTGCACAGTGACCTCACCAGATCCTAATAGCAAACCTGAGAGGAGGGCAGGGTCATGAACCCTATTTTACAGCCAAAGCCAGTAAGCTGATAGAGAGAGACATCAGGATCCAAACTCTAGTTGGTTATGTTCCAAATCCATTGATCTTACCTTAGTCCTGGAGCAGCTTCCCCAGTAATTCATTCAACAGATATTTGTTAGGGTCCGGGCACCAATAGTAGGTAGTGGGGAGGGTTGCCAAGTATAGTTGCTCAGTTTGTGCATTGTACAAGAATACCATATTTAAGGAACATCAGTCACATCATAAACAGCATAGAATGGTGTATTTAGTATGATAATTTTCTAGCAGATTGTAGCAACATGCCTTGTTCTAACAAAGTCAGTGTGCTAAAATAATTTTCCCATAGATACATCAAGCATCTCAGAAAGGAGCACCTGTCCACTTTGCACCATTTGGACTTGTGACAGCCCTGGGCTCAGGAAGTACAATTAAAAGCAAAATAGACAAAATCTCTGCTCTTATGGATCCTATAGATTAGCCAGAGAGATTGATGTCAAAAAAATAAACACACCACAATTTGTATTCATACATATATTTGTAAATGCTACGAGTGGGGAAAAGCATATTGGCAGGCCTTTCTCCAAAAGGCCTCCCTGATGTCCTTCTCTGGACAGAAGGAGAATGAAAAGGAACTACCTGGGGGGAAAGTGGAAGAAGAGTGTTTCTGGAAGACAGAACAGCAAGGGCTCAGGTGGGGAAGAGCTCAGAAAGGAGCTCAGCAAGTCTAAGGAATTTTGGGAGCAGCCAAGAGAGTAGTGAGTGTGAGAAGAAGTGAGGGAGAGGCTACCAGGAACCAATCACACAGGGCATAACTAAGGTAACTGAATTGGGTTGATTTTTTTATATAGAGAGATTTTTATTTATTTATTTGACAGAGAGAGAGAGCATGTGTACACACAAGCTGGGGGAGAGCAGCAGAAGGACAGAGAGAAGCAGAGGGAGAGGGAGAGGTAAAGGGAGAGGGAGAAACAGGCTCTCCACTGAGCAGGGAGCCTGAAGTAAAGCTTGATCCCAGGACCCTGGTATCATGACCTGAGCTGAAGGCAGATGCTTAACCAACTGAGTGACTCGGCACCCCTTAATAGGGTTGATTCCAAGGGCATGGGAAGCTGCTGGAGGGTTATAAGCAGGCTTGTGGCTTATTTTAAGCAGCTGTTCTGCTTATCTGCAGACTTGGGGGGAGGCTGAGGATGGCAAATTAATGAATAGGAAAAGGCCTGCCTTCCTGTGAATGAGATAAAACTGTCTTCCAAGGTCAGCACCTGCCCTAGCTCTGCAGACAGAGTTAGCAGAGCTGGACAAAGTGGCAAGTGGCACAGATAAGCAGTCTGGGAGAAGATTAGAGAGAAGGCGTAGGTAGCATTAGCTGGCATGCGTGGGAGGGGACGGAGGAAGCTCACTGGGTGATGCAGTCTTGCCAACTGCAATGTCAGCTTTGCAGAGCACCCAGAAGGTTGTACATTCACTGAATCATGACAGAATGAGAAACTCAATCAGGGAGCCCTCAGGGCAGAGATCACACCCTCGGGTGATAAGTCTACCTCTAACCCTGGATTTTTGGTTTTTGAGAACATCATATTCAGAGTTGAGTCTGGAAAGCTCACCTTGCAATACTGAAGTACACTGCACACCTAAATAATACCAGTAGCAGAGTACCAGGCACATATCCTTGCTCAGTCATTTGTGGCCAGTTCTGTGACATAACTCACCTCACTCATGCTCAGAGTCAGTGAGAGAAGGAAGGTTTGGGAGGGGTCGAGTAATTTTCTAGGATTACACAGTGAGCTAGGTTTCAAGTTGAGTTGTGCACCTCATGCTCTGTTCAGCAGGTATACTCCTAAGTAAGCATGTTCCCCCTCCTGTCTCTCCAAAGTTCAGGCACCTTCATGCCCCAGATCACATCTCAGTTTTCTCTCTATTCCATCCTAAATTCTTCTCATTGTCCCTGATGGTGGCTATTCACATCATTACCTGCACATAATAAAAATCTCCCCCTCCTCTCTTATAATTTGTCCCCATCTCTTCAGTGCAAAGGTCTCCACCTTGATCTTATGGGATTGGGCTGTCAGTTTAGCTCTACATGTGATTGTGAGTGTATGCAGGTACATCTGAAGCAACATGCCCCTTTTTCATGAAATCAAACTCAAAGTCTTACAAATGCAAAAGAAGTGAGAATCTACAAAGAAACCCCCCATGAAGTCAGAAAACGCAATGCTCACTTAGATGGAGTATTCCTAAGACATTAGGACCTTAGGTCTGCTTTCTACTCTCCCATCTTAAGAGTGTTTGAGACATCAATCCCAGTGAGATAAAAGTAGGACACTATCATTATGGCAGTTTATTAAGAACATAGACTCTCCTTGAGGCTTTGAGAGTGAATAGCAGCTGACAAAGTCAGTAGCTAATACTAATTATTTCAGAGAACAGCAGTGACAAAGCCACTGTGATATTCATAAAGATGTATTCCTTATGAATATTCAAGGCGTTCTTTTAAGAAGAATTAGGCACATGATGCCTGATAGAATAAAAAAGCAACCCGCATTTGCAGCAGATCCGAACGTACAAATATGGCAGCTGACACTGACATTGAGGCCACATGGCAGAAAACAGCATGGCAAAGGGTTTCCTAGGAAGACTGGGAGGCTCCAAGAGAGCACCTGGATTTGGAAATTGGTTGGGCTCATGTAGGTAAAATTTCCCAGTTTGACTCTACAGCCAGATGGCCTGGATTTGAATCCTGCTCCACCACTGACAAGCTATATGACCTTCAGCCATCATTCAACCTCTTTATGCTTCTCTTAAAATGGGAATAATAATCTTATTTGTGGGCACCTGGTGGCTCAGTCATTAAGCATCTACCTTCAGCTCAGATCATGATCCCAGTGTCCTGGGATCAAGTTCCACATCAGGCTCCCTTCTCGGTGGGGAGTCTGCTTCTCCCTCTGCCTCTGCTGCTCCCCCTGCTTTCTCTCTCTCTTTCTCTCTCTCTTTCTCTCTCTCTCTCTCTCTCTCTCTCTCTCTCTCTCTCTCTCTTTTTCTCTGTCAAATAAATAAATAGAATATTTAAAAAAATAATCTTATTTGCCTGGAGATCTTTATGAGGATTAAATAAGATAATATAAAAAGTGCCTAAGTAATCATGGAACTTAGAAAACATTCTATACCTGCTTTATGTACATCATTTCATTTCATTCTTATAGGGACCCTATGAGGTTGATATTCTTATTATTAGTTTCTCAGTTTCCTCATCTACACAATAAGAATAAGAAGTAATTTATAAGTCACAAAGCTGGGATTTTGACCTAGATCACACCACATCTGTTGCTGGAGCCAATGGTTGCTGGGCCTTGTTAAATTGGTAGACTTTTAACTCATTCCTTAAAATCAACCCTCCGTGTGTGTGTGTGTGTGTGTGTGTGTGTGTGTGTGTGTGCATGCTATTCATTTCACTTACTTGCACAAACATTTACTGAACATCTACTATTTTCCAGCACTGTTCTAGGTACTTGGAATCTACCAGTGAGCAAAATAAAGAATCCTGCCTTCGTGATACTTACATTCTATCAGTGAAATAATAAATATAATAAATTAATAAGTTAGATGGCAAATGCAGGGTTGGGGATAGTGAGGTTCCCCTTCACCAAAACAGCCCCACAACATGTGCCAATGCTGAGCAGTCATGAACGTTTGTCTATAACAAGGTGGGGAGTATCAGCCAAAGCAGCTGACGGACACAGCCAACAGTGTGTGGGGGAGGAAGCTTGATGATATGGCAGGAGCCTAAAGGCCCGAGTTCAGACACTGCCTCTGCCAAACCTCCTCCTCATTTCTAAAGTTGCTGCCAGCTCTGACACTCCATTGCACATTCATCAAGGAAGTACATAGCACTCTTCTATAATAGTAACGGTTTCTAGCTGAGCATTTTCTGCATGCCAGATATCGAACTGAATGCTATGCAGTGGAACACACTGCTCTCACCTTAGACCTTAACTGAGTGGAGAAGATGCAGTCTCAATGTCTTATTTGATCTTGACATCAAGAAACAAGGCTGTTTTCAGAAATTAATGTTCAAAGGGCTTGCTTTTCAAATTGAGTGGAGTAAACCCCACGCGATAAACATCCTTGTCTGCTGCCTTGAAGGAACCTGATACATCTTAGGAGTGTGGCCACACAGTGGCTTCTCCACTGTCCTCCCTGCCTTCAGCAAGATGTGCCCAGGAAGCACTCCACAGTGCTACCTAAAGCCCTGTGTGCTCCACTAGGCCGGGATGGAAAGGGCTTTTCAAGGCTAGTTTTTTGTTTTTTTTTTTTAACTTTTAGTAATTTATTTTATTTTTTTTAGTGTTCCCAGATTCATTGTGTTCCATGCAATATGTGCCCTCAATACCCACCACCAGGCTCACCCAACCCCCATCCATGCTTCATCCCCCTCTCTAATTTATCCCAGTTCACATTTCCTTTCCTTCTCCCACTGTCCTCCCCATAGTCCTTATGGCCGCAAGTGAGTGAAACCATATGATACTTCACTTTCTCTGCTTGGCTTATTTCACTCTGCATAATCTCCTCCAATCCCATCAATGTTGCTACAAAAGTTGGGTATTCATCCTTTCTGATGGAGGTGTAATAGTCCATTGCATATATCGACCATATTTTCTTTATCCATTTGTCTGTTGAAGGGCACCTTGGCTCTTTCCACAGTTTGACAATTGTGGCCATTGCTGCTATGAACATTGGGGTACATATGGCCCTTCTTTTCACTACATCTGTATCTTTGGGGTAAATACTCAGTGCAATTGCAGTTCATATGGTAGCCCTATTTTTAATTTTTTTTTAAGATTTTATTTATTTGACAGAGAGAAACACAGCCAGAGAGGGAACACAAGCAGGGGGAGCGAGAGAGGGAGAAGCAGGCTTCCCACCGAGCAGGGAGCCCGATGTGGGACTCGATCCCAGGTCTCCGGGATCATGACCTGAGCTGAAGGTGGTTGCTTAACCAACTGAGCCACCCAGGTGCCCCTGTTTTTTATTTTTTAAGGAATCTCCACACTATTTTCCAAAGCAGCTGCACCAACTTGCATTCCCACCAACAGTGTAAGAGGGTTCCCCTTTCTCCACAGCCTCTCCAACATTTGTTTATTTCCTGTCCTGTTAATTTTGGCCATTCTGACTGGCATAAGGTGGTATCTCAGTGTGGTTTTGATTTGAATTTCCCTGATAGCTAATGATGATGAACATTTTTTCATGTGTCTGTAAGCCATTTGTATGTCTTCCATGGAGAAGTGTCTGTTCATATCTCCTGTCCATTTTTTGACGTGATCATCTTTTTTTTTTTTTTGATTGTTGAGTTTGAGAAGTTCTTTATAGATCTTGGATATCAGACCTTTGTCTGTAGTGTAATTTGTGAATATCTTCTCCCATTCTGTGGGTTGCCTCTTTATTTTGTTGACTGTTTCCTTTGCTTTGCAGAAACTTTTTATCTTGATGAAGCCCCAAAAGTTCATTTTCGCTTTTGTTTCCTTTGCCTTTGGAGCTGTGTCTTGAAAGAAGTTGCTGTGGTTAATGTCAGAGGTTACTGCCTATGTTCTCCTCTAGAATTTTGATAGATTCCTGCCTCATGTTGAGGTCTTTCATCCATTTTGAGTTTGTCTTTGTGTGTGGCATATGAGAATGGTTGAGTTTCATTCTTCTATATGTAACTATCCAATTTTCTTAGCACCATTTATTGAAGAGACTGTCTTTTTTTCCATTGGATATTTTTTCCTGCTTTGTCAAAGATTATTTGACCATAGAGTTGTGGGTCCATATCCGGACTCTCTACTCTGTTTCCTGAGTCTATGTGTCTGTTTTTGTGCCAGTAGTATTCTGTCTTGGTGACCACAGCTTTGTAATAAAGCCTCAAGTCAGGTAATGTGATGCCCCCAGCTTTGTTTTTCTTTTTCAACATTTCCTTAGCCATTTGGGGTCTTTTCTGGTTCCATATAATTTTTAGGATTCTTTGTTCCAGCACTTTGAAAACTGTTGGTGGAATTTTGATCAGGATGGCATTGAAAGTATAGATTGCTCTGGGAAATATAGATATTTTAACAATGTTTATTCTTCTGATCCATGAGCATGGAATGCCCTTCCATCTTTTTGTGTCTTCTTCAATTTCTTTCATGAGCTTTCTGTAGTTCCTCGAGTTCAGATTCTTTACTTCTTTGGTTAGGTTTATTTCTAGGTATCTAATGATTTTGGGTGCTATAGTAAATGGAATCAATTCTCTGATTTCCCTTTCTATATTTTCATTTTTAGTGTATAGGAACACAACTGATTTCTGTGCATTGATATTGTATCTTGCCACATTATTGAATTGTTGTATGAGCTCTACAAGCTTGGGGTGGAGTTTTTGGGGTTTTCCATATAAAGTGTCATGTCATCTGGCCCTCTAAATTGATGCAGGAAAAGCATTTGATAAAATACAGAATTTATTCCTGATCAAAACTTTCAAAGTATAGGGATAGAGGGAATATTCCTCAACCTCTTAAAATCTATCCACGAAAAACCCACAGCAAATATCATTCTCAATGGGAAAAAACTGACAGGCTTCCCAATGAGATCAGGAAAAAGACAAGGACGCCCACTCTCACCGCTGTTATTCAGCATAGTATTAGAAGTCTTAGCCACAGTAATTAGACAACAAAAAGAAATAAAAGGTATTCAAATTGGCAAAGAAGTCAAACTCTCTGTCTTCACAGATGACATGATACTTTATATCGAGGCTAGTTTTAGCAACATACATCATGTCATTGTGTGCATTTCATGTGAGATTAAATTCTGCAAACATTCTCATGTGCACCCAGTGTGTGCTCACTGGTGGACTCAGAGAGGCACAGCTGTGACTGCCTCCCCTTTATGAGACAATACCGACTATGGTATCCATGGGGACCCCAAATCCCACCAAACCGCAACCTTACACATATGCATGTGTATGGGTGCTCACGGATGCACATGCATACAGCACACATTTTATTAGAGGAAAACTTCTCAACAAATCCCTACTGCTTCCTACCATCGATGAACTCTAGTCCTCATAACTAAGAGTTAAGGAATCCCAGCATGCTGTGAAAGGTGGGAAAATGTGTAGAAATTGAATACTATAGTGGCATGTAGAATGATCTTATGACTCATTAAGCCTTCAAAACTTAAAGAGATGTTTATTTTAAACCCCATCTAAAAATTAAGCAGTTAACACATCTTTCAACCACCCTTCTTCGTGAGCAGGATGGCACAGCTAATCAGTATACTTAGCTTTCACCTGTGTGGTGAATTAAATCTGTCTTCAGTCATAATAGACTTAAGCTTAATGACTTTAATCCAGTCATTTCGGAGATGGGCCTGTGCACACAAGGAAGCCTCCATGATATGGCAAGGAAGTTTCCACAGAAAAGAATTGGGGTGTGGTGATGAGGGTACCCTCTGGGGCTGGAACCAAGCCCTCAAGTGACCTTGATATAGAAGGGATAGCCACTCTTGGGGCATGCCATGGGCTCCCTGCCATGTCATCCTCACATTAACACAATGCTTTTGAGCCAGAAGTCTCTCCAAACACCCAGCACTTCTGTAATTTTCTCTCTCTGCCTCCTAGCCTGGCAGCCACTAAAGATTTAGTTTACATTTCTAGCTTGTTTCAGGAAGCATCTTGGTCCTCAAGGAAAGTAATCACTGGACAACACAGATGCTATCCCCAGGAAGGGAGCTGGGGAGAGCTCTGTGCTGATAAGCCTCCCTACTTCAGTGCTGACTGTTATCAGGACATTTGAGCACTGCTCCAGAGGAAGGAAGCATTAAACCAGTTGTTTCCAGTGACTGTGGCTGCATCTTAACCCACGAGTCCATTTGTGTCTGGAAGGCCTGGATCATTGCAGGCAACATGCTGCTCTGTTAATGGAAGATGTTGAACCAGTTCAGGGGTTTCAACAGTTACAAGGGACAAGGGTCCTATGAGTGGATCATAGAACTGGCAAGTGGGGCTGGGGAGGGGGGGCAAGGTTCTGAGATACTGACTCAAACCCAGAACCTCTGGGGCAGAGGAGGCCACACAGGGAAATAGCTATGAGCATGATTCTGACCTATCCTTCCTTGTGCTCCTCACCTTTGCCACCCACTGTCACCCCCACCTCCCACTCCAGGTTCTCCATCTTCACCACTCAGTTCCCTCCACAACTTCCTGAATGTTGCCCTTGCCTCAGTCTCTCTCCACACTCCATAATATTCCTCCTAAAACACTTTTCCATCTAGCACTGTCTGACTAGAAACTTCAGTGTCTCTCCAAATCACTCAGACTAATTCCACAGCCCTCTGCTCCCACTGCCTTATGCTCACAGAGCTTATAGCCTCCATAGCCTTACCCAGTTCCCCTACTTTAAACACCCTGCCCCTTGCTCTCCATCTAATCATGGTCCAGCTCTGGGTCCATCTCCTCCATGAAGTATTCTTGGCCTACACCATATCTCCCTTCATGTCTCCTGCTCATAGCAATGGTCGACTGTATCCTCCCCTTGCTCCTGCATCTTGAAAACTTTTCCTCTGGTGACATGCTGTGCTATTGTATTCCTTCAACTCCAAAATTCTCTGAAATGGGAGGTGGCTTAACCACCACGGTTGGCCAGGCACAGTTGTGACACAGTTGTGATTGCCTATGTACAGACATCAAAGCTTGCAGAAGTGGTATCCAGGTTTGGAAGAAAATCCTAGAAATGCTGCTCACTGGGGTTCTTCACAGCATCCAGAACAAGAATGTGTAGGAAATCACAGACATCAAAGACATAATCAAAACATAAGTCAGAAATTTCAGATTCTGAACATGAAGAACTTTGAGGAATATTTTAACCAATTTATGTTGCTTATATTTTTCTATTTGTGTGTGTGAAAAATAATATGGAATGAAAAATATCTATATCTAAATAAGTTTCTTTTCAATAATGTAAGGACTCTTTCCAATATGTACACAAGAAAAAGTCCAAGTGGTAACAAAGCATCATGTCACCGGTTAAATATATTCATTCTTACACAAAATTATGGTGTGTCCTATAATCTCAGGAGTCCTCTGAAGAGAGCGGTAGGTTCCATCACTTCGAAGCTGCTCTGAAAAGGACCCTACAGACCCTCATCCACTGGAGGAACAGCAGTGAAACACTGGCAATTTCTCTTCTTCCCATCCTCTATTTTCCTGGAGACAAAAGAAGCCACTGCAATTTCATCAACTAAAACAACGTCATTTAATTCCTCAAGCTCAGAGGGAAAGGAAAAGAGAGTTTGGATACTTTTGCCAGAGTTGTTCCCTGGGCCTTCTTCCAGGGACCTGCCCAGACTCTCTCAGAGAAGAAAAAAGTAGAACATGGGTCTGACCCCTCTGCCGTGGAGAGGTCACTAGTGGAAGAGGACACATTTGCTTTCTTCCACCAGGGACAGGTTCGTGATTCTGACAGCTCCGTGCTGGGAGGAGCCTGATTCGGGCTGCCAAAGGGCCCACCCCAGATGTGTTCAGATGTGTCTCTGCTAATTAGTGTCACAAGCAGGCATGAATGTGAGCACCTCCAGGGAAGGGCCTTCTCCCCTCCTTCATGTATCATGCTTTTCTGCCATATAGCAGAGCAACTGGAAATGGGCTCCAAATAAGCCAAGACATGAGGCCTGGGGAATACCAGAGGCCACTCAGAGGTGGGACTTCTCTTGCTGGAAGAGATCACTGTGTGCCTCAGACCCCTGAGCTTCAACAAAGAAGCTTGTCTACGGCCACACAGGCCAATGCCAAGATTAGTACTCAGGGCTCTCTTGCCCTTAAAACAGTGCCACGCAGCCCTTCACCACATGGTGTGGGAAAAGAGCACTCTGCGGAGACAGCATCCTGGAGCTGGAGGGAGCTGGAGCCTGCTGTTTATGGGAGATCACAGGTCACCATTTGAATAAGGGCATCACTCCCTCAGAGATCACACAGTTCATTCCAATACCAGATAAGCGGAAACCAATGTGGTTGGAGTGGAGCAAAGGAGAGGCAACATCCGCTCTCACTTGGAGTGGAGGGAGGACTTCAAGGAGGAATTTCAGTGTGCAAAGAATAGGATGAGGAGACATGGTTTTCCAAATGAATCATGCAACACAGTCAAGGCTGGTAGTAGACAGGCTCCCAAACATTCCCGCCAGCCCAGCACCATCCTGGGGAACGCTACAGATACATCAGATCTTTGGGGAAACAGCATGACGGGGAGACCAAATGAAGACCACACTTGTTTGGCACCTAAAGTCCATCTCAAAACCTTCAGCTGTAACGCTTCCCTATGACAGACATCATTCTTCCAGAAAGTTCTTGATGCCAATCAGCAAAAATGCTAAGTCTTGCCATCAGAAGTTGTCAGGTACATGGGACCATTTCCCATAATAAAAACAGAATAAATACAAAACCTAGTGGTGTATTTGTATTTTTACTTTAACCTTTTATATGAAGTACTTTCAAACACATAAATATCAAATAGTATAATGAACTCCTATGTACCCATTACTCCACCTCAATAATTATCGAAATTTTTCCAGCCTTATTTCATCTAGTCTTGCCACCTCACCACCTTGAGGTATATTTAAAATGCCTACAGACAACAAAAAAAAAATTTTAAGACCAAAAACTATAATATGGATGGAGCTCACAAGTTAATTACAGACTTTGTTAAAATGCATATTAATTCATGGTGTGCTAGAGGTAGTGCAACATGAGAATAGGACATAGATTTGACTTGCTAGATAAACAGTCTCCTTCCCCCCAAAGTGTGCATGCAGTTGGAGAGACATTCACTGCCTGCATGGGAAGACCTTCAGGGACAAGACCCTCCTGGGACTTGAAATGGGCCCTGATGTTGTAGTCCCCCACCCCTGTATACAGCCCCCCTGGACTGAGGAAAGGGCACCAAGCACAACAGGACAAAGCTGGGGTAGGAAGGACCATGATGTGGCCTTGTGGCTGTGGCAGCAACAATGCTGACAGAGAAGAAGCAGTGCCTGTCAGAACATTAAGAAACCTCACAGGCTGTCACTGAAAAGCTTCTCTCCTCCTCTCAGCTCTCTCCACCTTGTGCCCCCTCCCTTCAAGGTTAGAAGCTTGGTTATTGGAATGAATGCATCAGTGGAGGCCTTTCATCCCGACGCCTGCAGACACTGGTGTAGCAACAAAAAGAACAGCGTCATTTGGTTTTTGTTCCTTCTATTTTGAAGGGAAAAAAATTGTTTTCTTTAGCAGTGATTATTACCAGCTTAGTGAAATATCTTCTTTAATCTTAAGATCTGACAAATTCCTGCAGGTGGTTATTTCAATGTTCTCTGTCTTCCCAGAAGCAATTAGAGGTTTAAGCTAAGATAGTTAATTTCCTACTTACTCTTTTCACTCTAACACTCTTTGTGGATTCTCACAGACCCCACATTGTCTAATTAAAGCATTTAAAATAGTATCAGAGGCTAATGAAACTAATATGTTGTAAAATGCAGGTGAAAAAATCAGAGCAGTGTTCAGAGGTGGGGCTGGCTTCAAGGCGGGTTTCCAGGGCTTGTTGCCCCCTTCCCCTTCCTGGAGGCAGCCAGTGCCAAAAGAAACTAGCTCCTAAGCAAGGGAGAGCAGGTGCTCTGAGGCCTTGGATCCAGGCACACAGGGTGCTCCCCTCTTTCCACCCAGGCCTCCTCCTGCAGACTGGTCCCGGGCTCAGTGCCCCTCCTCACACCCAACACCCACCAGGGAAAGCCTGCACTTTCACTGTGGGTGTCCCTGCCCTGCCTGCCTATGTGGTCTCACTGCAGTCTATCTTTGCTTATTCTCAAAGTTCCAACCATACTGGGCACGCCTTTCCTCATTTCATGGGGCCAAGCTTTTTGATAGGCACTCCAACCCACCCCCTTTGGCCGGCTCCTTCTCTATTAGGTCCAGGCTTCCACCTCACCCCCTGATCAGGCCAC
This sequence comes from Spilogale gracilis, assembly GCA_004023965.1. Classification (NCBI taxonomy): domain Eukaryota; kingdom Metazoa; phylum Chordata; class Mammalia; order Carnivora; family Mephitidae; genus Spilogale; species Spilogale gracilis. The sequence continues at coordinate 16,741 of PITA01026800.1, forward strand.
CAGCCAGCTGAGCTAAATCAACCCCCTTTTTGGTCATCCTTCATCTCGCCTCATGTTATTTTCACAGCACTCATCTCCGTTTCAATTTCCTCGTTCTGTTCACACATGCTCCATGTCTTCCCTGCTAGATGTGGATGCTCTATCCCAGAAGGGTATGGAGAAGGCACTGGATGATAGACATTGACCCATAGACTGTATGAAAAGGACTAAAAGGCAGCTCCATCCTTCTAGTGCTCAGGCCAAAAGACTTTCAGTCACCCTTGGCTCTTCTTTTTTCTTTCCACACAACCATCTCATTGGTTGTATTAATAACTCTTTGGCTCTGGCTTTAAACCTCACTTGACATCTGACTACATTTATCCCCTCCAGAGCTGTGCCCTAGGCCACACCCCTTGATCTGTCATGGTTTTGACAGCCCCTATCTGGTCTACCAGCTCTGGCAGGTGTGGGTGTCTACAGGGCAGCTGCAGTGGATCTCTTAGAATATAGAGGGCCCTATGTCAGTCCCCACCCTCATGGCACATAGAACACCCTGTGTCAGTCCCCGCCTCATGGGGCATGGAGCACCCTATGTCAGTCCCTGGCCTCATGGGACACGGAGAACCCTGTGTCAGTCCCTGCCCTCATGGAACATAGGGCATGCTATGCCAGTCCCAGCCCTCAACCTTCCATCAGTTTCCTTTTATACTTACAAGGTAATCTAAACAACTTTAAAAGGCCTGGAGGCCTTGTATGATTAGTCCCCTGCCTGATTGTTCTGACTCATTTCCTCATCAACCCACTGGCTCTGCTTCAACCGCACTGGCCTCCCTGCTTCTCAGTATTCAGCACGTGCTCTTCTCTCTACCTAGCACAACGTTGTCCAAGATAACCCACACTTTCTTTAAGGTGCCTGCTCAAATGACAGCTTATCAGGCTGGCCTTCCCTGGCTAGCTTATGTAAAAGCAACCTCCCAGGCACCCCCATCCTCATCCAACTTATTCTGCCTCATCTTCAACCACCTGACACATTCTACATTTATTTGTTCATTTGTAAGACCTCCCTTAATAGCCTGTGAGCTAAGCAAGAACAGGAACATTGTCTTGTACTGCCGTATCCCCAGTACCTAGAATAGTACACAGTAGGCACACAGTAAACACATATTGATGACAAGGCCTATTTGCTTGGCATTCCTTGATCGATTACAACCTTCCCAAGGCCATCATTTAACACAGTTACAGTGTGCCTCCAGTCTGTCTCAGAGAAGACTTCTCCATCCAGGTACACTATCTTCTCCAGTGTCATCCCAGTTCTGTCCCAACGTATCCCCATGAGGGTCAGCAGGAGGGGATGTCCTTTCTGGAGTCTATCTTTCTAATACCCCTCAGTTTATAACATTGTCCATTAATTCTGGACATATTCAGTTATGCCAGTTTTCGCAGCATTCACCATAATTTATGTCTAACTCTGTGCCTTGAAGATTCCAAATTTCTCCAATTTTATCTATCAGATAGGGAATATGGAGCTCCTTTTTTAAATTAACATATAAGGCATTACTTGTTTCAGGGGTACAGGTCTGTGACTCATCAGTCTTACACAGTTCACAGCATTCACTGTAGCACATACAGTCCTCAATGTCCATCACCCAGCCACCCCATCCCTCCCACCCTCCTCCTCTCCAGCACCCCTCGGTTTGTTTCCTGAGATTCATAATGTCTTATGATTTGTCTCCCTCCCTGGTTTTGTCTTATTTCATTTTTCCTTCCCTTCCCCTATGATCCTCTGCCGTGTTTCTCAAATTCTTCATATCAGTGAGATCATATGATAATCATCTTTCTCTGATTGACTTATTTCATTTACCATATTATCCTCTAGTTCCATTCATGTCATTGCAAATGGCAAGATTTTGGTTTTTTTTTAATTTTTTGCCGGGAGCTGGCCCGGCAACGGTAACGGTTGGGGTTCCCCAAAGGTGGTGACGGAGTCGGCGATAAAATGAGGAGACCAGACTCAAAGAGTAGTGTGGGGACTTCCTCTCCTGAACACTGTGTCTTCAGGGTTCTTTATTTAAAGCTTTTTAGTTACATCAATCTAGTTTTAGGCAAACAGTTGGTTCTGTCTATCTTGCTCTCTCTGCTTCTCTGTTTCTCTCTTGCTTTGTCTCTCTTGGTCTCCGTCTCTTGCTTTGCAGGCTCTCAGCCTTTGCCTCAGTCTCTCTTTCTGTCTCTCTATCTCTTGCTCTTCTCTCTTTTGCTTCGCTCTCTCTGCCTTTGCCTCTCTCTGCGCAGGCTGTCTTTCTCTCTGGGTCTGTTTCTGTCTCTCTATCTCCGTCTCTCAGATTCTCAGTCTCATGGCTTTTTCTCTCAGTCTCTCAGTTTCACTCCATCTCTCATGACTTTCAAGGGTCCCAGTCTTTTATTATCCCCACGTGAGGAAGTTGGGTGGTGCAGTTAAATCTTTAACTGCTTTTGCACCCACCCTAGAGACAGGATTAGTATTGTTACTGCAGGGTACAGAGTGATTGCTTAAATTCACAGAAGTTGAGACCATTGAGGCACAGGGATCAAGAAATACAGATAAGAGGGGGGGTCAAGATGGTGGAAGGCCAGGTGACCACATTTCGGGGAGCTCCCTGAAGAGAGCTGAATTCCAGCAAAAAAAAACCACTACAAGACCATGGGGAACACCCATGAAATCAGCCTGAAATGTGATATTTCCCACTTCTGGACCGCCACGACAGACAAGGAACATTGGCAAAAAGGTAGAAACAAATAAGAGGGTCTGGAGACTTGCCCCCAGAGACAGGGGAGTGGGGGAGGAAGCCCGCAGAGCTGAAGCATTGAAAACAAATACCCCAAAATGAAAGTGCTCTGTGAGTGAGGAATAACAGCAGAATACGGCCTGAATCAGGGAGAGACAGAAACGGGAAAACAGCAGAGCCTGGGGCAAAGAAAGGAGACTTTTTAAAAACTTTTTTTTCTTGTCCTGCCGCCCGGGGCCCAAGTGCGCGCACGTGCGCGCACCAGAGCCCCCGGAGACGCCACAGCTGCCACGAAAGCAGCAGGCATGGATTCTATTTTTACGCCGCTGCCATTCTCTCCCCTTTCTCTCCACACCGTGGGCCGCGCCCCCCAGGGAAGGTGTTTTTACTGACTTGCGTGGGACCAGAGAGGCCGCGCGCGACCCAGGGCGCAAAGTCGCGCGATCCAAGAGGAGTTGTGGCTTTGAGGTGCGGGAGTGAAACGACAAGTGGGGGCAGGGGCAGAAATCAATACAACCTCTGCACCAGCCCAGCTATGACAGACTGCCAACCGGGAGGCTGGAAAGAGCCCCTCTCTGTGTAGAAGCTCTCTCTGGGAGGGAGGTCTGGGCGCAGACATCTTGCTCCCACAGACTGAAACGGAATGGCACGCCCCACCCCCAGAAAGCAAGCCAGAAGCTCAGGAGGACAACATTCAAATACAAAATCCAAAATCAGGGGAAAGGCAATTTATTAAACTCCTGGCACTGACTACAAGTACCAAAAGCCCTACAACTCAATGATAGTTTTCCACGTCATTTACTTTTTTAAACTTTTTTCTATTTTTACGTTTAAAGCTTCCACTTTAGCTTAAAAATACATTCTCGATCACTCTTGGGGGGGTCAAGATGGCGGAAGGCCAGGTGACCACACTTCGGGGAGTTCCCTGAAGAGAGCTGAATTCCAGCAAAAAAAAACAATACAAGACCACCGTGAACACCCATAAAACCAGCCTGAAATGTGATATTTCCCACTTCTGGACCGCCACGAGAGACAAAGAACATCAGCAAAAAGGTAGAAAAAAATTGGAGGGTCTGCAGGCTTGCCCCCAGAGACAGGGGAGTGGGGGAGGAAGCCCGCAGAGCTGAACCATTGAAAACAAATACCCCAAAACAAAAGCGCTCTGTGAGTGAGGAATAACAGCAGAATACAGCCTGAATCGGGGCTAGACAGAAACAGGAAGATTCTCATATCAGACAAATTGGATTTTAGTCTAAAGACTGTAGTCAAAGACACAGAAGGACACTACATCATTCTTAAAGGGTCTATACATCAAGAAGATCTAACAATTGTAAATATTTATGCCCCTAACATGGGAGCAGCCAACTACATAAGCCAACTGTTAAAAAAAATAAAGAATCATATTAATGCCAATACACTAATCGTAGGAGATCTTAACACACCACTTTCAGCAATGGACAAATCATCTAAACAGAAAATCAGCAAAGAATCAAGAACCTTGAATGACACATTGGACCAGCTGGATCTTATAGATATATTCAGAACATTTCATCCTAAAATAGCAGAATACTCATTCACCTCGAGTGCACATGGAACTTTCTCCAGAATAGACCACATACTAGGTCACAAATCAGGGCTCAACCGATTCCAGAAGATTGAAATTATTCCTGCATATTCTCTGACCACAATGCCATGAAACTGGAACTCAATCACCATAAAAAGTTCAGGAGAAAATCAAACACTTGGAAGCTAAAGATGAGCCTACTCAGGAATATGTGGATCAACCAAGAAATTAAAGAAGAACCGAAACACTTTATGGAAACCAATGAGAATGAAGATACATCGATCCAAAACCTATGGGATACCGCAAAGGCCGTCCTAAGGGGGAAATTCATAGCCATCCAAGCCTCACTCAAAAAAATTGAAAAATCCCGAATACACCAACTATCATTACACCTTAAAGAACTGGAAAATCGACAAAAAATTAAACCAATCCCCCACACAAGGCGGGAAATAATAAGGATTAGAGCAGAGATGAATGAATCAGAAACTAGAGATACAGTAGAACGCATCAACGAAACTAGAAGCTGGTTCTTTGAAAGAATCAATAAGATCGATAAACCATTGGCCAAACTAACCCAAAAGAAAAGGGAGAAGACCCAAATTAACAAAATCATGAATGAAAGGGGATAGATCACAACTAACACCAAGGAAATAGAAACAATCATCAAAAATTACTATCAACAATTATATGCCAATATGTTTAACAATCTAGAAGAGATGGATACATTCCTAGAAACCTATAAACTACCAAGACTGAAACAGGAAGACATTGATGATCTGCATAGACCTATATCCAGTAACGAGATCGAAGCAGTGATCAAAAACCTCCCCAAAAACAAGAGCCCAGGCCCAGATGGATTCCCTGGGGAATTCTACCAAACATTCAAAGAAGAAATAACACCTATTCTCCTGAAGCTCTTTCAAAAAATAGAAACGGAAGGAAAACTTCCAGACTCTTTCTATGAAGCCAGCATCACTCTAATCCCCAAACCAGACAAAGACCCCAT
>PITA01026801.1:0-22049 GCA_004023965.1 Spilogale gracilis
TTCAAACCAATGATCTTTGACTCATTGCTTCCTTTCACCTTGGTAAACCTACCCAGGCTCAGATGATCTAGGCTGAAAGCCTTCCCCTGATGAATACGGTACAGAAAATGCCCTTGCAACAAATTCCATCCACATCCACAGAGAGCAGCTCTCCAGATGTGTGAAAAGACCAAGATCTCATCATTAATTTCATTTTGCCTCACCCCCCAGCTTTTGTTCAAGTGGGAAATGGGGAGCTGTGTGACTTTATCCACTTGTATCTGAATCAAAACAATCCTGAAATTCCCAGATCATGGCACCATGGATCACAATGGCTGCCCTTCAGACCAGGACATCCGCTCTGGATGCATACAAATAGGGAACTCCAGATCCAGGATGCTGACCTCCAGGCTAAAAAGACCTCAGAGTCCATCTGACTGTGATCCTTAACGACATCCCTAATAAGTTCTGCTTAAACATCTTCAGTATCTGGAGCAGTTGCTAGACTGAAGGGAACCAAAATCTTTGTCCTTGAAATTTCCTTTGGCACTATCTCTGCCCATCTGGAATGCATTCTCCTGCCTCCACGACAACCCTCCTCCCCCAATCTTCTGTTTCCAGAGAATGTGCCTCATCCCTGCTACCCCTGTCACACCAGAGCTTGATCTGAGCAACACAGCTTAGAGCCCTGGTCAGCTTCAGCTGGGAGTACAGGGGCCACAGCAAACTGCAGGTCCCAGGCTTGTCCTAGATGTCCCCCCACCCCCACACCTCTCCCAGCCCCTGCCCATCAAGGGCACAAGGGCCAAGTGTCCACTCAGCCGGGGAAGTTGGCACACAGAGCAGCCCAGAGTGGAGAAAGGGGCCCAGAGTGGACTGCTTGGTCCCCACTCTTCAATTTGCTTTAGGTCAGCTTTACCAGCCAATTGCCAAGTTGTCTACAAGGCCACATTTATTTTTATGCCCTTTAAAATTCAAACTTATGGTTAATATCTTGATAATTCTGCCTCCAAAAACTCTCACATGAATCTTTTTACCAGAGACTTAAGGCAGAGTGGATTTATGGTTGCTTAAGTTCCAGTGATCCGGCAGAAGTCTCCCATCCCCCCACTTCAGCTCTGCTCCAGACTGACTTGGCATAATTTCAGTGGGAGAAAAATCAGAGGATGAGGCTCTAAAACAAAGCCCTATGTCTTGGCAAACACTCCTCTCTCACACTTCTTCTCCTCAGCCTCAAAATTCACAGTTAGCAAAAATATCTAATACCAGAGCATTCCGGGTATTTTGTCAAATTCCTCCAAAGAGAAGTACTGATATAGAATAGTAACCTCTGAGATTTAAGGCCATGTAAACAGAGCAGCTGCTATTTGTGTATCAGATGAAGCCCTGCCCCCAGCTGGGAGACAAGCATGACAGCAGGGCCTGGACAAGGACAAGAGCCAAGCTCTTCTACCCAGGTCACAGCAGCCCACATGGGATGGGCTGGCATGTCTCATGTGGACTTTTGTGTGTGTAAAGAAAAGCTTTTTGTCTCTGCTCTGGCCACTCTGAGGCCAAGTATATAATACTTATATCCAGCCCCAAATTCCCAAATCCCCAAATCTGCTTCTCAGCTTTTAAAATCACATACTTCATCTGAAGTAACTTTCTTTCAAAACTGAAATGTCTTTTCCCTATTGAAAATAAAAACCCTGTGTTAATTACTCCACTAAAAACGTCTCTCAGTTTGAGACAGTTCGAGCCTTGGAGTACCAAGGTACTCATTCTAAGGGTAATTTCCTGTTCCCTGAAGTGTCCCAAAGAGCATTTCCATAGCTCCATCCCCTCAGCCCCCAGGATAGCCAACTTGGTTCAGTACCCTGTTCTGTGATGGGATCAAGAATCGTTTAAGTTCAGGAGGCCCAGTCACAGTAAGGGAAACAGTGGAAAGTGAGGGCTGGGGCTGGGGCCTGTCAATGACATATTGGCAAGAAGGAAGTTCTGCTCCTCAAGCCTCAATCCCTTCCCTGTCACCACTGTCTCCCCACCAAGCTGCCCTGCAGTTGGTGAGCCCAGGGCCTTCACCCTGGACTTCAGAGACTCCCAGCCATGGGTTTACACAAACCCTTTGCTGAGTAAAAAAAGAAAAAAAAAATCCAGGATGTTTCACACTCAAGCAGACTGCTGCCTCTCAGTTCCTCCACCCACTCAGAATGAGGGTGCTTTCCACTTCTGGGCATGCAGTGCGAGGCCGCATCCCTCCGCAAGCCCTCAGCTCGGAGTCCTGGACCCATCAGACAGGACATGCTCACAGCAGCTTTAGATTCTGCTTCTACACCGAGGTTTCTGGAAACTCATCTATTTCATCAAATGCATTGAGGGTGGTTTTGCTGTTGCTCCTGGAAGAATCTTGGATTTTGTTGGAATCTGCTTTAAAAACAAAACAAACAAAAAACCACTATTTTAGAATAATAATGTGGGATTCCATGTCTAGCATACCACCTAATTCTTTTTGTCCCCACCTGATTTTTAAAAGTTATTCTAACTGAGGTTATAAAATGCCTCAGCTGAAAGGGACCTGAGAACCCATTTAATTCAGCCTCCCATTTTGCAAATGGGAAAATCAGGGCCCTCAGACACAATCTTCCCACGGTGCCATGGTCAGACACGCATGGTCAACATGCTTCCAGATGGTACCTGTCCGTCTCACGGGCCCTGGGTCTTCATTGAGGAAGGAGACATGCGTTTTCCATTCGGTCCACTTCACCTCATTGATCCTGCAAGTGTGATAATCATTCTCACTACTTCTCAACTGCACCCCATTAAATGCAACTAGCCTGACATTTGGGGTGTTCTAGACAGCTCCCCTTCTGTCCATCCCAGGGATCTAAGACTCCTGCCTCACATGGTCATGTCAGCGGTTTTGGGGTTTAAAACCTGCTTAAGTCCCCATCTTCCCAGTTCAAGGGATCAGTCCCTTCCCAGTGCATGGGTCCCAGAAACTCAGAGAGGTGTCAAGGGGACATCTTCAGACAGTAACGGCTGTTTCTTACTGGTGAGAGGCAATCCATGGGGAAGGAGAGGAGGAGGGCCGAGGCTGAGAAGATGTGACAGTGTGAGGATTAAACTTGTAGAAGTTTAGAAGCTTAGGGTTAAACTAGGGTTAAGGTTGCACTAGGAGAAGGCAATTAGGGTTCAGACCCCAAAAAGAGTGGGCAGAGTCTAAGGTGCTAGATTAGGTGCAACTGAGGCAATGGCTCGGCTGAAGTTCACATTCAAGGAACATCTCTAGAATGAGGGTGTGAACATTAGACATATTCATCAGGGTAAGTGTTATAGAGTTGGACGTGGTTGTTTCCATGGTGTGGACTTTCAGTCAGAGAAGTTGGGCATAGTCAGGTATATACACGGAGGGCGTCTCTAAGGTCAGGCAGTCAGATGGGGCTAAGGGGGAGGATGAAGTAGACTCATCATCAGAAAAGTTGATCATGGCATGTGCAGGTAGTTTTTTAAAAATCAAAAAGCTTGGGGCGCCTGGGTGGCTCAGTCATTAAGCAGATTCTGCCTTCGGCTCAGGTCATGATCCGGGAGTCCCCGGATCGAGCCCCACATTGGTGAGCAGGAAGCCTGCTTCTCCCCCTCTCACTCCCCCTGCTGTGTTCCCTCTCTGTCTGTGTTTCTCTCTGTCAAATAAAATCTTTAAAAAAAAAAAAAGAAAGAAAGAAAGAAAGCTTGATATCTGTCCAAAGTAGCTGTCTCACTCTCCATTTGCCCGTGACAGACATGCCGCAGGTCACCTGGTGTCCCATGAACCTACCCAGGCTAGAGGGAAGGACAGAGACTGCCCAGTTGGCAGATCTTTCCTAAACCTGACCATGGACTGGGAGACACCACAGAAGCAGCTGCACGGGGCACAGAGGGGAACTGCCACCAGCAGTCTCCCTCCCTCTCTCTTCGGAAGCTGAAGAAGCCTCATCCCTGTGCTAGCGACACCCTAGGAGCAAATTCCATGTCCTCAGGAGGCCGTAACCAACTGTAGCTGTGGTTTGGGAAGGAAGTGTCAGCACCGTATCTCTGATATTCACTGACTCATTTCTCTTTGGTCCCCCAAAGACCACAAGGGGCCCTCTCCCTTTGTTACCGCAAACACAGCCGGAAATCTTCCTCTGCTACTTTGCACAGCTCTCCCATCTGGAATCTGCTCCTCAGCCATTCTGGTAACATCTTCTCAAATTCCAAAATCGTCCTGGCTCTCTGGGGACATACATGAGCCTAACCATATCAATGAGGAGCTAGCCCAGGAACACAGCTCTGTATGAGTATGCAGACACCCCTACACACACACACACACACACACACACACACACACACACACACCAAACAGCCCGCTCCACCTCCAACTGAAGCTTAAAGAACAGATCTGAGGGTTCAGCTAATCTACAGAGTTCAAAAACGAAAAACCAGTAAGTTCGGGAAAGGTATTCAAATTGCTTCAAACACAACATAGACACTGTTTCTGGAAGTCTGGGAGCTTCCTAACTGAAAATGTTAAGATCTTGGGATCCCACAGTGAAGAGAGGTGCAGGCGTCGTGTGTCTCACCTGAATGCCAGGCTTGGAATCTCCTCAGCGATTTAACTGTCACTAATTTGTTAGATCTCTCCTGAATAGAATCAACAGTCCATTCAAGAAGGCCCTAATAATTAGAAACTTCCTTGTGTCAAATCAAAGATGTTCTCCCTGTCACTGCCCATATGCCTCAGTTCTGCCTTCTGGGGCCACAGAAGGAAGCTATCCCTTCACAAGTAGCTCCGCAGATATCTGAAGAAATTCTCAACCTTCTTCAACCCTAGTCCCAATACAAATTCTTAGGAGGCAGTTTCCAAGTCCTTTCCCAAGCCTGGAAACCCACACCAGACCATCCTGGGGGTTAGGGCCTGGGTGTGTAATGCCCCCAGCGTGTAAAGAATGTTGTAGTCAGGACAGAGGAGTGCAGAGCTGTCGCCTCCATTGTCCTATGCCCTATGCTCCTCTTAATGCAATCAAAGGTCATATTTCAACAACCACACATCACACCAGACTCTGAGCAGATCGTGCCCATAAGCCTGAGTTTGTCTCACTTGTGCTGCTGTCTGGTCACACTGCCCGGACCCTAGACTCAGACCTCCCCAAACCTGGCCAACCACTGATGCAGATTCCCAGGTCCCCTGGGGCAGACAGGTATCCATACAATGTGCTAAACGGAGTACCCAGGAAGACTACTATAGCAGGGTCCCTGCCAGGCTCACCTGTAGACGCCAGATGCGCTCACTCTCCTTGGAGACATTCTCCACGGTCTCTCCCATCAGGGCGATGAGCATGTTGAGGAGGAGGACGAAGGTGAGGATGACGTAGGTGATGAGTAGGAACAGAAAGAGGATGGGGTACTTGGAGTTCTGCTGTATGTTCAGATCGCCCAGGCCAATGGTAAGCTTGAAGAGTTCCAGAACAGCATCACTGAAGCTGCCATAGGAGCTACAGTCCTTGTTGTCAGTGGGACACTTCTCGATCAGCGAGGCCAGGGCTGGGAGGACAGAAGAGGGTGTTTTCCTCTGGCGCTCCGCCTGCTTAATTACCTAGCAAGCTCGTGCACACTCGCATGTACACACACGCCCCTCCCCCACACACCCTGCAGGCCTTCTGTGGCGTCTGGTCTGTTCATTCACATTAACCCCAGCCTCGGCTCCTGGATGCTTCATCAGGCTGCTTCACTGCCTTGACCTGCAAAAAGCTCTTCCTGCTTAACAAAGCCCACACTCTTCTCTCCCTCCTCTACCCTGCCATTCAGCCCGTGATCACTCCCAGCCTTGCAGAGTTGCTAGCTATAATCTCTATCTGTGTCCCTGGCTCCCCAACCAGGCTTTGGGCTCCCAACTTCCTATAGCCTGGGTCATCTCCTCCAAGACCGTGAGGTCCTGAGTCTTCCTCATGTTCTTCCTCATGTAGGGAGCACCCCTGGCGAAGACCTTGGACTCTTTCTTCTCTTCTTTCCAATGCACCACAGCAGTGGCTCATTGCTAAATGGATAGATGGGCGGATGGATGAATGGTCAAATTAATGAGTGAGTAAATGGATGGGTGAATAAACATGCAAGTGAAGGAGCAAATAAATAAGCACACTGTGGCCCAGCAAAGGTACCAGAAGATGGGAATGGGTGTCTAATTTCAAATGCCAATGATCATGGGCAGGGCGGGGGGGGGGGTGAACTGGCATGGGAAAATACAATGATACCTCTCTACCCAGAAGCTAGACATAAAATCAGGTTGTATAAATGAAGAGACTTTAAGAAGGGGTTCCCCATCCCCAGTTTCCAGGAGGGCAGAGATGCTCACAGATATACCTGAAGCCAACCGCAAGTAACATGATGTGGGGAGCCAAAGCAGTTTACCTCTGTGCATGCATTTACTTCTATTTTTCAAAGACCATCTGTCACATTCCTGCAAACTTTAGTTTCCCTATCTGTAAAATAGAGCCAACACCACCTACCAAGCCTCTCTCAGATTGTGGGGGCCATGTAAGATGCCAAATGTGAACGTGGGGGGAGGCGCATGCCACAGTGTGGATGGACAAGAGAAACGAGTCTGGTTCTAAGTCTCAGTTAGCTTATGATCAGGGATGATGACTCCCCCTTGGTCGAAATAGTGAGAGAAGTAAAAAGACAATGCTTGGGAAATGCTAAGCATGGCAAGTGCTCCACTAGTAGGAGACATAACTTGCTGAGGCTCTTGGGTGCTGTCATTTTGACATCTGTATAAGGTGCTTTACAAATGTGGCAGTTTCTATTATCTATAAATCAATTACCTACTCCAAATCCAAGTAAGAACACGATGTATACAAACAAGAACTTCAGAACATCATGTAAAATGACCTATAGAGGGAGAAACATGATTCAATGGTAAGATTTGAGCACATATTCACTAGACCCTGATCTCCTTATTGCTTCCTGCCCTCCCCCAACCCCCACCCTGACTATTGCTTCCCTCAGACCATTCTCCCTTTCCCTAGCAAACCCTTCTGATGCCCCAAAGCTCAGCTCTGGGCCCCATGTCCTGCAAGAAGCCTTCTCTTCCGTTTCTGCTCCCCCCCCCCCTCCGGTACATAGCCTGTCTCTATCCCTGCTGATTCACTCTGTCCGTGAGCACCTCTCTTCATAGTGTCTCATGTCAGAAACCCTCACGCTTCCTGAGGGCAGTGGTGTGCTGGGGCCAGCTGATGTCAGCCTGTAAGAGCTGACGGTTACGTTCTCATCAGTTTTGTAAGCTGGCTGTTAAACAGAGCCATGATTAAAAATTAAATCACATAAACTTATAATTAAGTAAATCATAGTAAAAACAAAGATAATAAATATCCAAAACTCATCACTCATTTTACAATTATCTACGCAGTTAAGGCTATTTACGTCTCTGTCAGCCAGATTGCGTACCTACTGTATCATGCGTTACTGAGCATCCCTTCCTGACTCTGTGTTTAACTCCGTCCTCCTGGCAACTGGAAATCAGCCGTGCTAGGATTTACACCATGGAAATCGGTAAATGGGACAAATCACAAACTCATGATTTTGATGACTGTCAGATCTAGATTTGTCTAGATCTAGATTTAAGACAGCAATTAAACTTTAAAATGTGTCCTATCTGTAGCTATTGTGTCATGAATAACACAGTAACATTAATGAAGTAGTCTTCCAATATTTGAGAACTATTATCCATGTCAGCAAATAAGTGGCTCGCATCATTGACAAGCAAGGGAAGTCCTCATAAGGCTGCGCTCTTTCACTTTCATCTTACTCCTTAAAGAAAACATCACCTGATACTAATGTGACAGCACTCTCTGTCACTTGCAACCACAGCCTGGTGACAGATATAGGAGCCCAAGAAAAACCAGCAAATGATTCTGCCAGATTCAACTAACTATGTGGAATTTACAATAAAGAGTATTACAGTTTATTAAATTATGTACTACTCATCCTTCCTACAGTAAAAATGTATCATACACATAACATCTGTGTGTCCATGCATGTGTATGTGCATTTTTTTCCCAGAGAGATAGTTGTTAAATATTTACCAGCACACCACTGACTGGGCTCATATCATTCCTTCCCAGCACCCAACAGGCACAGGGGTTCTAAGGTCTAGACTCTTAAAGCCCAGCCACGAGCAAAGAAAGAGAGCTCTTTGGGAGATGTTTGGGAGAAAGAGCAGAGGCTGCTCTCCCGACTTGTTTCCCCATCTGGAAAATGGACATTCTCTGAGGGCTCCCCCACTGCCGAGTATGCATATCTGTGACACTTGCAAGCCCCCAACGCACCTTTTGGATCATGACGCTGTACATGCCCATGGACTGGAATCCCCGCGTGTAGTAGAGCATGTTTGCCCAGCCCAAGGCCATGGCCAGCACAAGGCAGGCGAGGTACTCTTTGTAGGCAAACAAGTACAAGAAGACAGACAATATCACAAGCACAGCTTGGACAAAACTGTTCAGGAGACACAGGAGACAAGGGCCTTACTTACTTCTGCTCAGCATCAGGGTACAGTCCAACCGCAACCTCTCTTAAACCCCCAAACCGGCCCCCTGATGCATAATACTGAAGGTAATGCAGGAAAGGCAGCTCTAGACCCTCCCGACTCGAACATCTAGCCTCATGGATGGCATTAACAGATGCGAGTCAAGGCCAAGGGCCAGCGGGCTGCAGCTGGTGGAGACTTTGTAACAATACAGATCCCGAGGACTCAAGGAGATTCTGCTTCAGAAGCCCATATTTCTTAACTGACCCATGTGGTTTCTGATCCCCAAACAGATCAAAGAACCACTAGGGTAGACTAAGGTAGGTAAGGGAGTGATTGCATTTTTAACAAGAATGACAAAAGCTAACAACGTCTGTACTTAAAAGCCAAACATAACAAAAGCCTCTTTAACGATTGTCATGTGCGCTAAATGATAGCTATGCTGAACAGACTGCTTGCATAACCTTACCAATGTACTTAACATTATTGAGCTGTACACTTAAAATGGTGAAGATGGCAACTTTCATGTCATATATATTTTACCACTATTAAAACCTTTAAAGTACAATATATAACAAACACACAGGATCAAAATCTACTACACAGTGCTACACCATCAGTTATGTGGACATCTAGGGGGAAAAAAGCTCCATCGCTTATAACATCAGATGGTCTCCATAGTTATAAAATATCTAACAGGTAAAGTTAGGACACAGACCACCTTGCTTTTCGTGTGCAGTGAAAAGCAAATGTCTGGGTGATCGAGTGAGGAAGTATAATGTACCCATCATTAACAAAACGCTTAAGAAGCAGAAAAACAGGGCAACGCATTGGTGCCTTTTGTGGGCACTAAAGCCAGTGGCTGGATAAACAAACCCTTCTCCGGAATTATGATATTTTTCTCAAAGACAGAAGACTCCCATGTCGCTGATATCATGGGATCCATCTACTCACTGCAGTATCTGGGTACCCCACCTGCCCACAGGGTTGAAGAATTCCCTTCATGCCTCTAAAAGGCAGATACATCCTTAATAAAACACCTAGGTATTTGGAAACACTGGTCCAAGATTTAAGGTCCCATAGATCCAGCTTCCCATATGCTCCGAAGCAGGATTTTATGGGATCTACAGAGCTAGAGAGCCCAATATTCTTCATTCCACACTGCAAGTCCTGTTCCCTTTGCGTGGCAGCGATGTTGAATCAGCCTCTGCTCCTTTAGAGACAGACATCCAGGAAGCCTCTCATGTCAGGGGCACGTGACTTCATTAAGAGAGGCTGCTGAGCTGGGCTTGCTAGCTAGGGCCCGGGGGTTTAGCCAATCCTGCTCTAGCACAGGATGAAGATGACAGGAAGGCTGGGACTGGCTTTGACACCACTGAGGCTTGGCTTGACCTTGAGTAACTCATTTCCCTGCTCTGGGCCTACGGATGAGATTCAGTGATTTCTCTCATGCTTTCTGGCCCCAATCTGCCCCCAGAAGATGCAATGTCCAAGACGGCAGCCTCTAGACCCCACACAACTATGAGGAATTGGTCTGGACTCTGCCTTCATAAAGAGGTAAACTCCACTTTAATGGCCTCTCCCGGCCTTCTCCGCCACACCTGCCAGACAGGAGACAGTTACCACTGCAACCTGATGGTGGGCACTGTGCTAGGCTCTTCTGGTCCCCTCCACGGGCATCCATGGGCTTCTCTTACTACAAGGGAGAGAGGAGGTCCCTAGCCACGAGACCATGGCGGAATGACTGGGACATGGTGACATGGGATGATGGTTGTTCCAGAGGACATAGTAGCTACCATACAGGACTTCAGCCCTGCCTGTGCAGTGGTGACCAAATGGGACAGACCTACTTACAAGACAAAGTGAAACCAGGCGTCAGAGAGAATGGACTGCAGATCTGAGGGTCTCAGCAGGAAGATCGCGATACCCTGAGGCCAAAAAGGAAAGAAAAGCTGCATCTTCTTCATGCCTCTCACTAGAGGATCTGAGGAAGGCGGCATTTCCTCAGGACTGAGATTCGGTGAGGGGGAGTGTGTAAAGTCCGAGCCAGAGCCCAGGTGAGGGAAACAGAAGGGAGACCTGTGTCTGGGAGTAGAGGCAATCCCAGGGTAGGAGTGGCTGTACCCCCAAATCCTCTCACATCTCTCACCCCCCCCACCTTACCCAGACCCAGCAAAGCAGCACAGTCACACAATTCCCCACCATTCCCCAAACACAGGCTAGCTTCTAAAGCCAAAAACAGTAAACAAGAGGTGTTGGCAAGGATGTAGAAAAAAAGGAACCCTCTTGCACTGTTGGTTGGGAATGCAAACTGGTGCAGCCACTGTGGAAAGCAGTATGGAGGGTCCTCAAAAAGTTAAAAACAGAACTGCCCTACGATCCAGTAATTGCGCTACTGGTTATTTACCCAAACAATACAAAAACACTTAATCAAAGAAAAACATGGACCCCTATATTGATTGTGGCATTATTTACAATAGCCAAACTATGGAAGCAGCCCAAGTGTCCCTTGATAGATGAATGGATAAGGAAATGTGACATGTATACAATGGAATAGTACTCAGCCATAAAAGTGAATGTTTGCTACCTTCAGTGACATGGGTGGAGCTAGAGAGTATTAGGCTAAGTGAAATAAGTCAGTCAGAGAAAGACAAATGCCATATGGCTTCACTTACATGTGGAATTTAAGGAACAAAACAAATGAGCAAAGAGGAAAAGTAGAGACAAAGCAAGAAACAGTCTCTTAACTACGGAGAACAAACCGATGGTGACCAGAGAGGAGGTGGGTGGGGATTGGGGGGAAATGGGTGAAGGGGATTAGGAGTACACTTGTAATGAGCGCTGAGTCATGTACAGAACTGCAGAATCAATATATTGATTATAAAACTCATATAACACTGTATGTTAACTATACTGGAATTAAAAGTAAAATTTTAAAAGAAAAGACAAAAAATGATATGGCTTAGCTCTCCTGCCTCTGAGCTTTTTATGCTGTTCCCCATGCCCAACCTGTAATGGCCTCCTCTCCAATGTCCTCATGCCAAATCCCACCTTCAGAGACTAAATGCCATCTCTACTTTCAAGCCTTCCCTCCCTGTCCTGTACTCAGATAAAAGTCATCTCTCTTCCTCTGAGCACTGGTCTGAACCCCACACAGGGCCCTTTTTGTCGTCTATTTTAGAGCCCAGATGTTTGGCCTACCTGAAATCCCCTACAAGACTGTGAGTTCAAAGAGGACAAACTCCCTCCCTCCCTCTCACCTCCCCACGGCTCCACATATAGAAGGTGTTCAGAATATACCTGATGATTCATTGGTTGGATGGATGGGTCAACAAGGGATGGATTGATAAACCCAGATGCATGGCTGGGTCAAGGAGAGAAGTGACTGAATGTGTGGATGGAGGGACAGGAAGATGGGTCACTGAGTGGCTGGGAGGGTAGATAAATGACTGATAGATGGACAGAGGGATGGAGGGGTGGATGGATAAAGTAGGTGGGATAGGCCTGCTGATTTATTCTCATTTTGGAACTAAGAACTCTAAAGCTTAGAAAAGAAGTGCCTCCCCACAGCTCCCCTCCCCATAGTCAGGCAGAGCAGGGGGATCAAAGCCAGGCCTGTTGTTACTCTGCCTGCCTTGCAGAGGGCTTGGTGGGCTACTCACCTCTTTCACTGAAATGCACATGGCCCAGATGAGCACGAACATCCTTCCTAACAACTGCAGCCACCCCATCTTGTGCGTCAGGGCCAAGGGGTGTGGAAGGGCCTGGGAAGAAGGGAAGGAATGGATGGGTGTAAGATGGGGAATGAGGACGGCCCCTCTGGTGGTAGGAGGGGCACACACATGCCAAGCCTACTAGTTGAGCCAGAGGCCAGCATGAAGCCTAAGCTCTGTACAATGGGAGAGAAAGAACAGCAGCTCCGTGACCCTGTGCCCACCCTCAGTGGGACCCAGAATTCTATAGTCCAACCCAGGCTAACAAACCCTCACATCTTGTGGCATTTGTTCATTCCAGAACCCACTTATACCAGACACTTAGAGGACATTCAAGGCTGAAACTCTGGGCCCTGTGTAATGAATGGGAAACAGAGGCCCAGAGTGGGGGGAACCCCCTCCCATTTCCTGTGGCCCTCATGACAGAAACACCCAATTCGCTGTAGATTAGGTGGAGCCTGGGCTGGGCCTGGGTCTCCCCAACCCTCCAGATTGCCCCACAATAGGTAAGCACCAGCGACATAGTCAATTCCCTAGAAGCTGTGAAGGGTGACAACTGGGGAATGCCATGCAAATGTCTTGGTCATTCTGGACCTCGGTTTCCTCATCTGCGCACAAGACTGCTCCAAGCTCCTGGACCTCTGACCACCCCACCCACCTCCCTCCAGGGACCCACATACCTCCTCTTCCCGGGGGCGGTAATAGGAGACTAGAGTCAGGGTGATGTTGTAGAAGAAATAAAAGCAGAAGGACAAGAAGAACATGTACTTGGCAAACTTCTTCCACTTCATATGCAGCAGTGTGTGCAAGGGCTCCAGGGTAAGCATCTCATGCCGATTCTGGGGGTAGAACGCCACCCCCATTTTCAAAGAGCCCTCATTCCAAAGGGAGCTCTGAGTGAGCACCACCCCTGGCAGAAGGGGCCATTCTGCCCCGTGGGCTGGTTTGGCGGAAATGTGGGGAAGGTGATTTCTGGCTCTTAAAGCTCCTTCCCAGTGCCCCTAGGCAGCAGCCAAAGCCCAGAGGAGCTAGACTGCCAGCCAGAGGACTTGCTGCTCAGTGAGGAACAAGGGCTGCAAGGGGGAAGGCCATGACTGGCCCCAACTTGGCCCCTTCACTGTAACCTTAGGAAAACCCCTGATACTCCCAGGGCTTCGATTTCCTCATCCATAAAACTGGTGTCAATCAAACTGCCCTACCAACCAGGTGGCTGTGAGGGTTCAGGGAGAGCCCAGACAAGGCAGGCTCTGGGAAGCATGACTCTTGGTAACAGGTGGAGGATGAAGACCCAATCTGCTGCCTCATTTTCCCCAAAAAAGTTGAAAACCCACTCACTGCTGATCTTCTCTCTTCCCTTCCAGCCTCATTGATCTTCCCCCACCCCTTCTTGCCTCCTTCAGGAAGGCCTCCCGGATTGCTCCAGCTGAGCCTTCTCTGGCAGAAGGGGAGATCACAGAACCATTAGGAAAGAGAGGGAGAAACAAGATGGAGAAGATCAACACCAATCATCCCACCGCCACTCTCACACTGCCCAGGATTCTGGGGCCAGGAGACACCCGCCACAGTTTATAGTGCAAGGTCAGCTGGAAACAGGTAAACACAGCACCTGCTGTAGGCCTGCCCTTTCTGTGTTGCCTCTGTCCACTGAGGCAAAGGACTGGAGGACTATATATATGTCCAGCTAGCGGAATGGGCCTTCCCATTGCAACCTGAGGCCCAACCCCTCGTCCCCTGCCCCTCCCCGGCCCTCCTGAGAGACCCACATCAATGTTGGTGTTGTAGACGATGATTTCTAGCACTGAGTTCTCTGTCGTAGTGTCCACGTTGGTGAGGTCATAGAGTGAGGATGACACAGGCCCGTAGGCCCAGTCAGTGAACTTCCTGGACAGGCTCCGCAGTGGCTTCTCCTTGATCTCACGACTGAGGATATACTTCAAGATCTGAGGACAGAAAGAGGAACAGCCATCGAACAGGGCTGGGAAGATGCTCCCACCTGGACAGATTGAGCCCCACCTCTGTGCCAGCCACCATGACTTCTAGGCTCAGCTTCATACGCAGAATGTGTGTGAACCTCGCTGTTCTGCCCATTCACCAGGGACTGAGAATACAAGAGACAAAAGGTGTGGAGGCCCTCTGCAGGATGCAGAAAGCTACACAGTCAGCTCATAAATCCTTGTACCAGTTGGGGACCCCATTCAGTGAAGGATCTGGGAACTGACAATTTTGAGAAATAATTTCTGTTTGACCTGGATGAAAGAAGAAACTAGAAGTTTTTCCAGCTTCCCTATCCCACCCTCGGTCAAGACCATTCCAGTTGAGGCTTGCTGTGGGCCATACAAGACGCCAGCCCAGCAGAGAGGCCTGAGAAACACACTTTCCAGATGACCCCACACTCTGGAGCGTGGTAGAGTCACTGAGGAACACTCAACAAACCCACAACACCAACTGATTCAGTGCAAAGCTCTGCAGGTGGGACCCAGATATATATATTTTATAAAGCTCCATGGGCAGTTCCAAAGAGTGGGCAAGGTAGAGAGCAATTGCTCTCCAACTCACCACTTTCCAAAACTGGGGCCAGGGCTTGCTGGGGCACCAACCCAAGGCCCAGGAAGAGGGTTCTGTTGGGGAGAACAGTGTCAGAGCCCTGATCTCACACAACCCAGCAGGGTTCCCATCTCATCTCATATGGAAACCTTGTTCTCACAGTCTGGACAGACAGCCTCCAGACACAGGGCCGGTCTCCCCATCCTGAGCCCCATCCTCAAAGAGCCCCAAGGAACCAGGTCTGTGCCTTAAACATCTCTGCACCCTCCACTCCCAGCATAGTGGCCAACTTGGGTAGCATCTAGAAAGGTTTTCCAAAGGACACTGAATGAAGAAGAGAGAGGGCCAGGAATGGGGGAGTCAATTCCCCAGGACTGGCCGGGGGAGCACATCAGCCTCGTCTAGAGAAGCAAAGGGTCATGGGGCCATGCTCCACATAGCAGAGCACACGCCACAGTGGCTGGCAGGAAGCTCCCCTGGCTACCCTAACCTGACTCTCCTGAAAGCCCCCCATAAACTGTGTTCCCGGGGAAGGGCAGGAGACTGTGGGAGGGTGGGAAGGCACACAATTCCTCCTCTGTCAGAGCCAATCTCCAACCCTCCCTTCCCCCACAAGGGAATGAAAAGATCCCTTGTGGGCCCCAGACCTGACCACTGGCACTGGACCTGAAGCCCTCGAGGCATCCGCCTCCCCTGTCAGCTGCCCTGAGGCAGGTACAGCTGTGATTATTCAACAACCCCTGCACCCACCCACTCCTCCCACAGCCTCCCCGGAGCCTCAGTATCCTCCCAGGGCTTAGACACCTGGAAGCTGAAGAGCAAGCTTCTCTGAGCCTTGCCCTCGGGCCCACCTGGGTCCTGACCTTGATCTCAGATAGAGCTGTGACTCTAGGCACCCACAAAGATGGGAGCCCACCCAAACCCAAGTCTTCACCAAGGTTAAGCCTTGAGTTCCTCAGCCACTCCACACAGGGCACGAAGGGCCGCAAGCAGTCATACTCGCTGCTGGGGGCCTGGCTCCGAGTATCAACATGACAGACAGAGGTCTCTCCAGACTCAGGCAGCCCACTGGCCTGGATCCAGAGCAGCCATTCTGGGACTCCTAGCTTCCCAAGAGGCTGAAGGCCCAAGGGTCAGACAGAGCCTCCGCTTGGGTGCCTAAGCCACAAAGCATGTGAGGTACCGTGTCACCATGTCCTTCAAGCTCTCCCACTCCGACCCCAGAAGGGAGTCCCAGAGCAGGGCACAGAAACACAGAGTGTCAGGGACTGAAGTCCAGAGGGGACCCCTGCACACCGCATCTCTGTGTGCTCAGTCAGGCCAAACCCACCCCAGGTGGCAAATGCACTTCCTAGACTTAAGGCTGACCTTTCCTAGGCCAAGTTGTAATCTGCGGGCTCCCCAGAAAGGCTCAAGAGCTGGCCGAGAGCTTCCCTGCCCTCCTCCCTGCCCTCTGAGGCCCCACCTCGGCCTTGCCCATCTTGGCGGCCAGCTGCAGCGGCGTGAGACCATCGTTGTTGTGCATGGTCTCCAGCTCCCAGGTTCCACTCCTCAGCAAGATCATGTCATACATGCGCTTCACAAAGTCGTTCTGCGTCTTGAAATCCTCAGCCACCGTCACCAGTGCATGTAGGATGTTGTTTCCCCGTGAGTCCTGCGAGGTGATGTCAGTCTGTTCATTCTCCATCAGCATCTGCACGATCTCAGGCTGGTTGGTGCACGCTGCCAGGGCCAGTGGTGTCTCACCTGGGGCAGTGAGGAGCACTGGAGCTCAGTTCTTTCCTAGGCCTGCCCAGTGTTCCCTCAAGCCCTAGGATTGAGGCCCGCATCTTCAGGAGGACTGACCCCCAAGCTTCCCTGTAATTCTCCCCATCTTCCTCCTTGTAAGGGGAGAGCAGGGATACAAAAGCTGGATCACTGCCCTTACCTCCTAAATGGTCTCCCTACGACCACCCCAGCCCTACCTCACCATCCTCAGCACAGCAGCCAGGCTGATCCTAGTAACAAATAAGACTCACCTCCCCCAGAATAAAAGCTTGGGTTCCAACAACAGCCTACAAGGCCCTGCATGTTCGGACGTCACCTCATCTCTTACCCCACTCACTCCTTTCTGGCCACAGTGGCCCTCTCCCTTTGCCTAGAATATACCAGGCATTTTTCCTACCTCAGAGCCCTTGCATAGGCTATTCCCTGTGTTTGTAGTGCTGTTTCTCAGCATCGGCATTGTGCATCCCTGCACCTCCTCCAAGTCTTTGCTCAAACATCACTTTTTCAATGAGTTACCCTAACTGCACTATTTAAAATAAAAATCCACCTCCCTGCCCTGGAACTCCTGACCCCTTTCCCTGCCTTATTTTTTATTTTTTCCATAGCTCTTACCATTTTCTAACATATGACATAGTGTTATTTATTATGTTTTATTACTGATGGTTTTCCTCCAGTCTAGAATGTAAGTTCCATGAGGATAGGGATCTTTGATAGATTTCAAACACCTAGAATGGTGCCTAGTATATATAGGAAGTGATCAATAAATGTTAAGAAAAGAGAAGGCAGGTGACTCATATGTAGTCACACAGCAAGCCTGGGATGGACCCAGGACTGGACAGCAGGCCTATTGTTTCCCTTCCAATGTTTCTCCTGTTCCCTCTCTTCACCCCACCTCACAGACATTTCCCCGCACTGGCTCTAACAGTGTCTAATGTTGGACAATGGACGGGACAAGACTCTGTCCTCGAGGTTGCTCAGACCCAGCTAGTCCTACTGATAAAAAACAAAACAAAACAAAAGAAAACAAAAAACACCCCAAAGAGAAAACAGGTCAGTGCTTGTCAGCCAAGGGCTGGAATGGGAAAAGGGGTTGACAAAGTCTGTGGGCAAAGTTTCTGGTGTGATGGAACTATTTACACCCTGTCCCCATGGTGGTGGTTAGTGAACTGTATGCATTTGTGGGGCTGAATGAAACTGTCCATTAAAACAGGTGAATTTCACTATATCTAAATTATGCATTACAGTCTTTTTTCCACTGACAGTATCCTCACTGCAACTGCTTTTGAACTCCCTAACTGGTCAGTCAGGGAATCTTCCTCTCTTATTTTTGACTCTGTGTTTGAAATCCTGGAAATCACTGGGCACAGGGGCCGAAGCAAAGTTGGGAGCTCCTTACTCCACTGGGCCAATCATTTCCCCTCTCTGAACCTGTCTCCTCTCCTCTAAAACAGGGCTTTTTCCTTGCTCCCTCTCCCAGGTCTCTGTTTCCTCTCCAGGGCTGCTCACTTGCCCCCGTTCAGAAGGCTCTGTCCCTGTGGCCTCCCCAGTCCCAGCACTGTCCCACTGGGCCTAGGGGATCTGCGTGCAGAGGGGGCAGGAATCTGTGGTGGGGGCTCCAGGGCTGCCGGCCAGTGCCTACTGTGGTGGCAGGGAGAGAAGGATGGGGGGGGGGTTCGTGTAGGCCGTACCGGGCAGGGGCAGCACCCACCAAAGTAGAAGCCCTCATGCAGGTACTTGGGGTTGAAGAAGACCCCCCTGGCGTGGGCGTTGACGTCCGCACCCGCTGTGATAAGCAGCTCGGTGAGGTCTCCCTGCCGCCGCTCGATGGCGATGTTCAGTGCCGTCTGCCCTGTGAACCGGAGGCAGGGGTGGCGCTCAGCGGCTGGGCCTAGAGGACAGACCCTCTCAGGCCCCCATAGTCCCCGCTGAGCCACAGCGAAGTGCTGGCTGTGTGCTCCAGTGAGATGGTGAGATTTCAGAGCTACCATACTGGGAAGCGCAATGGCTGGAGGGCCTAGAGCAGGGGGTGGGCCCTGCACCAGCCAAAGGGGGACAGGAAGAGGGTTCCTAGAGTGGCCCCTAAGCTGAGACCCCTTAAGCTCATCAAGGCTGGGTGGGCTGGCTCAAGCCTTCATAAGCCAGGTTAAGAGGTTAGAACTTTATCCTAAGTGCTGTGGGAAGTTACAAGGCATCAAAGCAAGCAAGTGACACGACCAGAATTTCAGGTTTTACATTTTGCACACGTGTATTTTCTAAGCACTCTGGATACAGAATTGGAGGATGCATTAGAACAAGCCCAGACTTGGCAGGAACTGCAGCTCCAGTGGAGAAAGAGATGATGAGGGCCAGAGACCCATGGGAGAAAGTCCTCAGAATGGCCAGTGGGGCTGGAAGAGAAGGGATGACTGGCCTAGGGGCTGGGAGAGTGGTGCCATGATGACTGAGGAACAGTACAGGAGAGAAACAGCAAGAAGGGGCTAGAGGGACATTAAACCAGTTGGTGGAGCCTAAGGACTCCCCATATGGAAGGCTCTGGAAGGCTAGGTGGAGGGTGGAGGGATGAGTCTGGGAATGTCCCACCAGAAACAGCATATTCCAAAGAGCTGCCACCAAAAATAAAGTCCTGGTGGATTCAAAAAGTAGACATTTAAAAACACACACACACACACAAAAATTCATTTATAACTAACCGTTTGGTAAGGAAGAACTTAAGCAAAATCCAAAAATGCAGAAACAACCACAAAGAGAAAACCAACATGTTGGCCTAAAAAAAAAAAAATTAAAGATTTGTGCATTTCCAAAGATATCATAAAGAAAGTTAAAAGACAAGTGATAGAAACTGTATTCTGGGGGTCAAGATGGCGGAAGGCCAGGTGACCACATTTCGGGGAGCTCCCTGAAGAGAGCTGAATTCCAGCAAAAAAAACACTACAAGACCACCGGGAACACCCATGAAGTCAGCCTGAAATGTGGTATTTCCCACTTCTGGACCGCCACGAGAGACAAGGAACATCAGCAAAAAGGTAGAAACAAATAAGAGGGTCTGGAGGCTTGCCCCCAGAGACAGGGGAGTGGGGGAGGAAGCCCGCAGAGCTGAACCATTGAAAACAAATACCCCAAACCGAAAGTGCTCTGTGAGTGAGGAATAACAGCAGATTACGGCCTGAATCGGGGCTAGACAGAAACGAGAACACAGCGGAGCCCGGGGCAAAGCAAGGAGACTTTTTAAAAACTTTTTTATCTTGTCCCACCGCCCGTGCCCCCCCCCATGCACGTGCCCGCCCGCCCGGTGCTGCCCCCGCGCGCGCACAGGAGCCGCCAGAGGCGCGGGAGCTGCCGCAGCTGCCCCGAAAGCGGTGAGCGTGGATTCTGTTTTTACACCGCTGCCCATCTCTCCCATTTCTCTCCACACCGTGGGCTGTGCCACCCAGGGAAGGCGTTTTTACAGACTTGCGAGGAACCGGGAGAGGCCGTGCAACCCAGGGCGCAGACAAAGTCGATCCAAAAGGAGTTGTGGCTTTGAGGTGCAGGAGTGAAACAACAAGCAGGGCGGGGGCAGAAATCAATACAACCTCTGCACCAGCCCGGCTGTGACAGACTGCCAACTGGGAGGCTGGAAAGAGGCCCTCTCTGTGTAGAGGCTCTCTCTGGGCGGGAGGTCTGGGTGCAGACATCTTGCTCCGACCGACTGAAACGGAATGGCACGCCCCGCCCCCAGAAAGCAAGCCAGAAGCTCAGGAGGACAACATTCCAATGCAAAACCCCAAATCGGGAGAAAGGGAATTTATTAAACTCCTGGCACGGACTACAAGTACCAAAAGCCCTACAACTCAATGAAACAGTTTTCCACCTCATTTACTTTTTTAAACATTTTTCTATGTTTACTTTTAAAGCTTCCACTTTAAGCTTAAAAATACATTCTCACGGTTTTTCTTCTTTCAATTTTTAGCCCCTTTCTTATCACAACGTGATACCCAATACAACACCCCATAACGTTTTTTATTTTTTATTATTATTTTTTTTATTTTTTTCTCTTTTTTACCCTGAATTTTTTTCAAACACACCCCTGTATTTTCTGCTTTTGTTGTTGCCTCTTGTTTCCCTATTCGCTCCCTCCGTTTTTCCCTTTCTTCTCTCCTCTTTCCTTTATTTTCTCTTTTACGTGTACATGTAGATACAACCTTCAAGTCAATCCCACATCCCTATTCAATACTACCCCTATATACAATCGGTTCTAAGCCCCCTAAATCTTTTGAAAGTGGGCTCCTCCAACAATAACAACAAGACAAACTCGGGAGCCTCTAAAATGCATTCCTTGCCCACAAGGATGTCTGTCCTCACCTTCCCATTCTAGTTTGTCAGTGTATCTGTGTAATTGTCTTTGTTTTTATATTATATAAATACTGGTCTTGGGCGTCATATAGGTTGGACTTCACTTTTTGAGCTCTTCATTTACCCTTGATAACCCTTTTCTTTACCCTGCAACAGTTTTGTACTATATAAATCCTATCACTGGGCCCCGCTCTGGCAGGGGTGTCTTTTCTTGCTTCCTCTCTTCCATTTTCTTTTCTCTTTCTCCTCCCTTTTCGGTGGTGAACTCTGGTTGCTCCAAAACCTTCCAACGACCAATCCACCTAGATAGTGGCTGATATAAATAGCCATACACCCCCTCAACCACTCCTCGCCACAATGACTCGGAGAAAGAACACCCAACAGAAGAAGAACCCTGAGACTGCAACCTCGGTCACAGAATTACTGGAAAGGAAAATAAACAATATGACAGATATGGAATTCAGGGCAGCAATAGTCCAAGCAATAGTCAATTTAGAAAAGAACATTAGTCTCAAAGTGGAAGCCATAGTAACAGAAGTGAAAGCTGAGAATAGAAAGGCTTTAGATGAGATGCAATTTAATTTAAATATGCTAACAGCCAGAGTAAGTGAAGCTGAAGATCGTATCAGTGATTTAGAAGAAACACGGAATAAGAAGGAGGAGCAAGAGAAGTCTTGGAACAAGCAACTAAAATCCCAAGAAAACAGAATAAGGGAAATGAATGATGCCATGAAACGCTCCAATATCAGAATTATTGGAATCCCTGAAGAAATTGAGAGAGAGAGAAGCCTCGAAAATATTGTTGAACAAATCATGGATGAAAATTTCCCAAATCTGAGGAATGAAACAAATGTTCATGTCCTAGAAGTAGAGAGGACACCCCCCAAGATCAATGAAGCCAGAAAAACTTCCAGGCACCTAATAGTAAAATTCTTGAATCATAAAACCAAAGAATATGTCTTAAGGGCAGCTAGGGGAAAGCAATCTCTTACCTATAGAGGGAAGACCATCAGAATAACTTCAGACCTTTCCACAGAAACCTGGCAAGCCAGAAAGGGCTGGCAAGACATATTCAGGAAGTTACAAGACAAGAATATGCAACCAAGGATAATGTATCCAGCAAGGTTGACATTCAAAATGGAAGGAGAAATAAAGAGCTTCCAAGACCCCCAAGGTCTAAAAGATTATGCAACCAC
>PITA01026802.1:0-21973 GCA_004023965.1 Spilogale gracilis
GGATTTTGATGGATTCCTGCCTCACATTGAGGTCTTTCATCCATTTCGAGTTTGCCTTTGTGTGTGGTGTAAGAGAATGGTCTAGTTTCATTCTTCTATATGTAGCTGTCCAATTTTCCCAGCACCATTTATTGAAGAGACTGTCTTTTTTCCACTGGATATTTTTTCCTGCTTTGTCAAAGATGATTTGACCATAGATGTGTGTGTCCATATCTGGACTCTCTACTCTGTTCCATTGGTCTATGTGTCTGTTTTTGTGCCAGTACCATGCTGTCTTGGTAATCACAGCTTTGTAATAAAGCCTGAAGTCAGGTAATGAGATGCCCCCAGCTTTGCTTTTCTTCTTCAGCAATTCCTTAGCAATTCGGGGTCTTTTTTGGTTCCATATAAATTTTAGGATTGTTTGTTCCAACGCTTTGAAGAATGTTGGTGGAATTCTGATCAGAATGGCATTGAAAGTATAGATTTCTCTGGGCAGTATAGACATTTTGACAATGTTTATTCTTCTGATCCACGCGCATGGAATGCTCTTCCAACTTTTTGTGTCATCTTCAATTTCTTTCAAGAGTGTTCTGTAGTTTCTCGAGTACAGATCCTTGACTCCTTTGGTTAGGTTTATTCCTAAGTATCTTATAGTTTTTGGTGCTATAGTAAATGGAATTGATTCTCTGATTTCCCTTTCTATTTTTTCATTGTTAGTGTATAAGAATGCAACTGATTTCCGTGCACTGATTTTGTATCCTACCACATTACCAAATGGTTGTATGAGTTCTAGTAGTTTGGGGGTAGAGTCTTTTGGGTTTTCCACATAGAGTATCATGTCATCTTCAAAGAGAGAGAGTTCGACTTCCTCTTTGCTAAGCTGAATACATTTTATTTCTTTCTGTTGCCTGATTGCTGTTTCTAGGACTTCTAACACTATGTTGAACAGTAGGGGTGAAAGTGGGCATCCTTGCCTTGTTCCTGACCTCAGAGGAAAGGCTGTCAGTTTTTCCCCATTGAGGATGATATTCACTGTGGGTTTTTCGTAGATAGATTTTATGAGGTTGAGAAATGTTCCCTCTATCCCTATACTTTGAAGAGTTTTGATCAGGAACAGATGTTGTATTGTGTCAAATGCCTTTTCTTCATCAATTGAGAGTACCATGTGGTTTTTCTCTCTTATTGACTTGTTCTATCACGTTGATTGTTTTGCGAGTGTTGAACCACCCCTGCATCCCTGGGATAAAATCCACCTGGTCATGGTGGATAATCTTCTTAATGTATTGTTGGATCCTGTTAGCAAGGATCTTGTTGAGAATCTTGGCATCCGTATTCATCAGCTATATTGGTCTGAAGTTCTTCTTTTTGATGGGGTCTTTGTCTGTTTTGGGGATTAGAGTGATACTGGCTTCATAGAAAGAGTCTGGAAGTTTTTCTTCCGTTTCTGTTTTTTGAAAGAGAGTCAGGAGAATAGGTGTTATTTCTTCTTTGAATGTTTGGTAGAGTTCCCCTGGGAATCCATCTGGTCCTGGACTCTTGTTTTTTGGGAGGTTTTTGATCACTGCTTCAATCTTGTTAGTAGATATAGGTCTATTCAGATTGTCAATGTCATCCTGTATCAGTCTTGGAAGTTTATAGGTTTCTAGGAATGTATCCATCTCTTCTAGGTTGTTAAACATATAATTGTTGGTAGTAATTTCTGATGATTGTTTCTATTTCCTTGGTGTTAGTCATGATCTCTCCCCTTTCATTCATGATTTTATTAACTTGGGTCTTCTCCCTTTTCTTTTGGATTAGTTTGGCCAATGGTTTATCAATCTTATTGATTCTTTCAAAGAACCACCTTCTAGTTTCGTTGATGCGTTCTACTGTATCTCAGGTTTCTGATTCATTCATCTCTGATCTAATCCTTATTATTTCCCGCCTTGGGTGGAGGGTTTTAATTTTTTGTTGATTTTCCAGTTCTTTAAGGTGTAATGAGATTTGGTGTATTTGGGATTTTTCAATTTTTTTGAGTGAAGCTTGGATGGCTATGAATTTCCCCCTTAGGACTGCCGTTGCTGTATCCCAAATGTTTTGGATCTATGTATCTTCATTCTCATTGGTTTCCATGTAGTGTTTCAGTTCTTTGATTTCTGGTTGATTCACAGATTCTTGAGCAGGATTGTCTTTAGCTTCCAAGTGCTTGATTTTCTCTTGAACTTTTCATGGTGGTTGAGTTCCAGTTTCACAGCATTGTGGTCAGAGAATATGCAGGGAATAATTTCAATCTTCTGGTATCAGTTGAGCCCTGACTTGTGACCTAGTATGTGGTCTATTCTGGAGAAAGTTCCATGTGCACTCGAGAAGAATGAGTATTCTGCTGTTTTAGGGTGGAATGTTTTGAATATATCTATGAGATCCATCTGGTCCAATGTGTCATTCAAGGCTCTCGGTTCTTTGTTGATTTTCTGTTTAGATGGTCTGTCCATTGGTGAGAGTGCTATGTTAAGATCTCCTACAATTAATGTACTTGCATCAATATGATTCTTTATTTTGTTTAACAGTTGGCTTATGTAGTTGGCTGCTCCCATGTTGGGGGCATAAATATTTATAATTGTTAGATCTTCTTGATGTATAGAACCTTTAAGAATGATGTAGTGTCCTTCTGTGTCTCTGACTACAGTCTTTAGACTAAAATTTAATTTGTCTGATATGAGAATCGCTACCCCAGCTTTCTTTTGGGGTCCATTGGCATGAAAGATGGTCTTCCATCTCCTCACTTTCATCTGTAAGTGTCTTTAGATTCAAGATGAGTCTCTTGTAAACAGCATATGGATGGGTCCTGTTGTTTTATCCAGTCTGCAACCCTATATCTTTTTATTGGAGCATTTAGGCCCTTCACATTGAGGGTGATTATTGATAGATATGTTTGTATTGACATTATGTTGCCTATGGAGTTCATGTTTCTATAGATTACCTCTGTAAATTTCTGTTTTGTGTCACTCTTGGGTTCGTTTCTTCTCTATAGAACCCCTCTTAGTATTTCTTGTAGTGCTGGTTTGGTGGTTGAATAATCTTTTAGATGCTGGCGGTCTTGGAAACTCTTTATTTCTCCTTCCATTCTGAAAGTCAACCTTGCTGTATACATTATCCTTGGTTGCATATTTTTGTCATGTAACTTCCTGAATATGTCTTGCCAGCCCTTTCTGGCTTGCCAGGTTCTGTGGAAAGGTCTGACATTATTCTGATGGTCCTCCCTCTGTAGGTAAGGGATCACTTTCTCCTAGCTGCCCTTAGGACATATTCTTTGCTTTTATGATTCGAGAATTTTACTATTATACTATTACTATCATACTATTAGTATGAGAATTTTACTATTATGTGCCTGGAGGTTTTTCTGGCCTCTTTGATCTTGGGGGGTGTCCTATCTGCTTCTAGGACATGAACATTTGTTTCATTCCCCAGATTAGGGAAATTTTCATCCATGATTTGTTCAACAATATCTTCTAGGCTTCTTTCTCTCTCTCTCAACTCCTCAGGGATTCCAATAATTCTGATATTGGAGCGTTTCATGGCATCATTTATTTCCCTTATTCTGTTTTCATGGGATTTTTAGTTGTTTGCTCCAAGAGTTCTCTTGTTCCTCCCTCTTAATACATCTGTCTTCTAAATCACTGATACGATCTTCAGCTTCATTATTCTGGCTGTTAACATATTTAAATTAGATTGCATCTCATCTATAGCCTTTCTAACCTCAGCTTTCACTTCTGTTACTATGGCTTCCACTTTGAGACTAATGTTCTCTTCTAAATTAGCCATTTCTTGGACGATTGCTGCCCTGAATTCCATTTCTGTATATTGTTTATTTTCATTTCCAGTAATTCTGTGACCAAGATTGCCGTCTCGGGGTTCTTCTTCTGTTGGATGTTCCTTCTCTGAGTCATTGTGGCGAGGAGTGGTTGAGGGGGTGTATAGCTAAATATATCAGCCACTATCTAGGTGGATTGTTCGCTGGAAGGTTTAGGAGCAACCAGAATTCACCACCAAAAATGGAGGAGAATAAAAAAAGAAAATGGAAGAGAGGAAGCAAGAAAAGAAACCCCTGCCAGAGTGGGGCCCGGTAGTAGGATTTATATGTTATAAAACAGTTACATCGTAGAGAGAAGGGCTATCAAGGGTAAATGAAGAGATCAAAAAGTGAAGCCCAACCTATATGACCCCCAAGACCAGTATTTATAGAATACAAAAGCAAAGACAATTACACAGACACACTGACAAACTAGAGTGGGAAGGTGAGGGCAGACACTCCTTGTGGGCAAGGAATGTGTTTCAGATGCTCCCGATTTTGTCTTGTTATTATTGTTGGAGGAGCCCACTTTCAAAAGATATAGGGAGATTAGAACTGGTTGTATATAAGGGTAGTATTGAATAGGGATGTGGGATTGACTTGAAGCTTATAACTACATGTACACATAAAAGAGAGAATAAAGGAAAGAGGAGAGAAGGAAGGGAAAAACAGAGAAAATAAATAGGGAAACAAGAGGCAACAACAAGAGCAGAAAATATAGGAGTGTGTTTGAAAAAATTTCAAGGTAAAAAAATGTTATGGGGTGTTGTATTGAGTATCACGTTGTGATAAAAAGGGGGTTAAAAGTTGAAAGAAGAAAAACTGTGAGAATGTATTTTTAAGTTTAAAATGGAAGCTTTAAAAGTAAAAATAGAAAGAAGTTTAAAAAAGCAAATAAGGTGGAAAACCCTATCAATAAGGTGTAGGGCTTTTGGTACTTGTAGTCAGTACCAGGAGTTTAATAAATTGCCTTTCCCCCGATTTGGGGTTTTACAGTGTGAGTGTTGTCCACCTGAGCTTCTGGCTTGCTTTCTGGGGGCGGGGCCTGTGCTGGTTTCAGTCCCTTCTACCTGGGCTGTGTCTCTCCGCCCCCTTGCAGGAAACTGGTCTCAATGGTAACCAGGATGTCAGGTTACAATTCTCTGGTGGTGGAGCGTTGTTCTTTTACGTCCTTTTTCAGCTGCTGAGGAAATCAGGTTAGAGCAAGATGTCTGCGCCCAGACCTCCTTCCCAGAGAGAGCCTCTACACAGAGAGGGGCTCTTTCCAGCCTCCCGGTTGGCAGCCTGTCACAGCCGGGCAGGCATAGATGCTGGATTGATTTCTGCCCACGCCCCCGCTTGTCGCTTCACTCCTGCACCTCAAAACCACAACTCCTTTTGGATTGCACAACCTTGTCTGTGCCCCGGGACCCGCAGCCCCTCCGGTCCCACGCAAGTCTGCAAAATCACCTTCTCTGGGGGGGTCCGTGCCCGGCCCACAGGGTGGAAAGAAGCAGAAGAGAAAGGCAGCATGGAATAATAGAATCCACGCCTGCCACTCTTGCTTATATCCCCTGTGCTACAAAGCCCTGCTTCTCTGGCTTAAGCAGTGGGGGGATAGACTCCGCACCCCAGCCCCTCTAGGTTCCCTGGAGCTGCAGGGCACTTCCTCTCCCTGCAGATTCCCGTCTCCCGCTGCCGCAGAGGAAAAACTGATTTTGCACCTCACAGGGGACTCTCTGTCCCTGCGGGTCCCTGTCTCCCCGCCCTGTGGTGGCGGCGACGAAAAAAACAGTCTCCTTGCCTTGCCATGGGCTCTGCTATGTTCCCGGTTCTGTCTTGCCCCGAATCAGACCATGATCTGCTGTTATTCCCCAGGCACAGAGCACTTTTATGTTGGGGTATTTGCTTTCAATGGTTCAGCTCTGCAAGCGTCCTCCCCCAATCCCCTGTCTCTGGGGTTAAGCCTCCGGTTGCTCTCACTTGTTTCTACCTTTTTGCCGCTGGTCTTTGTCTCCCATGGTGATCCAGAAGCATGAAATATCACATTTCAGGCTGATTTCATGGGTGCTCACAGTGGTCCTGTAGTTTTTTTGTTTTTTTGTTTTTTTTTGCTGGAATTGAGCTCACTTCAGGGAACTCCCCGAAATGCGGTCACCTGGCCTTCCGCCATCTTTTTCCCCCAAGAGCTAAATGCTTCTTCACAGCAAAGGAAACAGTCAAAAAAACAAGAGGCAACTCACAGAATGTGAGAAGATATTTGCAAATGACACTATAAAGGGCTGATACCCAAGACCTATAGAGAACTTCTCAAACTCAACACCCAAAAAAGAAATAATTAAGTCAAAAAATGGGCAGAAGACATGAACAGACACTTCTCCAAAGAAGGCATACAGACACATGAAAAAATGTTTATCATCATTAGCCATCAGGGAAATTCAAATCAAAACCACATTGAGATACCACCTTACACCACTTGGAATGGCAAAATTGACAAGGTGAGAAACAAAAAGTGTTGGAGAGGTTGTGGAGAAAGAGGAACTCTCTCTTAAACTGTTGGTGGGAATGCAAGTTGGTGCAATCACTTTGGAAAACAGTGTGCATGTTCCTCAAAAGATTGGAAATAGAGCTATCTGTGACCCAGCAATTGCACTACTATTAACCCCCAAAATACAGATGTAGTGAAAAAGAAGGGCCATATGTATGCCAATGTTCATAGCAGTAATGTCCACAATAGCCAAACTGTGGAAAGAGATGAGATGCTGTTCAACAGATGAATGGATGAAGAAGATGCAGTCCATATACACAATAGACTATTACTCAGCCATCAGAAAGAATGAATACCCCACTTTTGCATCAACATGGATGGGACTAGAAAAGCTTATGCTAAGTAAAATAAGTCAAGCAGATAAAATAAATTATCCTATGGTTTCACTTATTTGCAAAACATAAGGGCTAGCATAGAGGACATTAGGAGAAGGAAGGGGAAAATGAAAGGGGGTAGATAGAGGGAGATAAACCAGGAGAGATAATGGACTCCAGGAAACAAACTGAAGGTTTTACAAGGGAGGGGGATGGGAGGATGGGTGAGCCTGGTGATGGATATTAAGGTGGGTATGGACTGCAAAGAGCACTGGATGTTAAACACAATGAATCATGAAATACTACATCAAAAACTAATGATGTACTGTATGGAGACTAACATAACAATAAAAAAAGTGAAGCTAAGCTTGAAAAGACATTAAAAATATTTTTAAAATATAAGAAATAAACCAAATTTTATTTGAAATCCTACATCCCTAATACCATAATTAGAATTAACATTTATTTTATTTTATTATTTTATTTTAATTTAATTATTTGACAGGGGAGAGAAACAGCAAGAGAGGGAATACAAGCAGGGAAATGGGAGAGGGAGAAGCAGGCTTCCACGGAGCAGGGAGCCCGATTTGGGGTTCAATCCCAGGACCCTGGGATCATGACCTGAGCTGAAGGCAGATTCTTAATGATTGAGCCACCCAGGCATCCCTAGAACTAACATTTATATAGACATCTATCCAAATAGCTGTCTCTCAAAAACTTGTTATCTTTAAGGAATTGCCTGTTTTCAAATGCATGACCAAAAAGAAATTGTACAGCACCAAAGAGCCTTAGATTTGAATAGTAACTCTGCGAAGCTACCAGTTATGTGATTTTGCACAATTACCTAATTTCTGTAATTTTTACTTTCTCCATTTGTAAGACAATACCAAGTATTTGTTTTGCAGGGTCGTTGCAAAGATACAATGAGATAAATTTTGCAAAGTACAAAGGACTATGCCAGACATACTAGGGTAATCTAAGGGATTCTAGGGAATCTAAGGAAAAAATTCTAGGGAATCTATTTATCCAGTAGAATACAGAGTAATGATCTGATGCAAGACCTGATACACATAAAAAAATGGAAAAGTGGGAGGTGCAATCCATGCGCATCCTACAGTGAGAATTGCAAGGCCAAGGCCTTTAAGCTACTCTTTGATTAGTACTGATGAGTGTTGAGGCTGAACTGGCTTTTAGACAACTCTGAGAGTTAAGACTACTGAAATTATCTGAAAAGTGATCATCTGCAAAAATAAAATGTGTTTTATATGAAGATAGAACTATAATTTATTGAATAAAATATAAGGGAAGTGGTAATACTGGGTCCTTTACATTCATGATTTTACTGAATTCTCTCAACAATACTTTGAGGTAGTTGACATTTCTAGCCACACTTTATAAATTAGGAAACTTACACCTAAAATTTAGGTGATTTGTCCAAGGATTTACATGTAATAATGGAGGAACTTAGATATGATCTTAGGTCTGGTTGATTCCAAACTTGAAATCCTAAATAATCAGACAGTATTATCTTGCTAGGCATTGGGACATCTGTATTTATTTTTTTAATCCTATAAAATATTTCTATAAGAAATTAAATTGAAAAAGCAAAATATTGCTACTTAATAGACAATGAATTTAAAATCTGAAAAGATCCATCATTTGTTTATTGTGTGATAACATGTAAATAGTGAAATGATGGGCCTGGGCATGACCTTGAACTCCTAAATTGCTCCCCAAAAAACACGATTTGGGGGACAATCAAAGAAGCTCATAATATAAGAATTGTTACCAAGTAGGTAAAATAACTAACTATAATAATTAGTTAAGGGTTACACAAATAAAAAGATGGAAAATTTGACATAAAAAAATAAAATAAGGAGTGCAAATGCAGGCTTTTGGCATGTATTCCAACTTAACTTGCTATCAGTTTAAAATGGGCGGTTATATGTGAGCCTCATAGTAATGACAATGCAAAAACTTGTAATGTATTGTAAAAAGATAATAAGAAAGGAATATAAACATAATATGGTAGAAAGTCATCACAACTACAAGGAAAGAAAGTGAGGGAAGAAAGGGACAAAGAGGAACGACAAAATAACCAGAAAACAATTTTAAAAATGGAAATAAATACATACCTATCAATAATTGGTTTAAATATAAATGGACTAAATTTTCTAATCAAAGAACAGAGAGTTTCTGAACACATAAGAAAACAATACCCATCTACAGACTGCCTACAGGCACAAATCCCAAATATAAAGACACGCATAGACTGAAAATGAAGGGATGAAAAAAGATGTTTCATTCAAATGGAAACCAAAAGAAAGTTGGGATAGCTATACTTATATCAGAAAGAAATAGACTTCAATACAAAGACTGCACTTAAAAACAAACATTAAAAATTATGATAAAAGGGTCATTAAAAAATGATAAAAGGGTCATTCCAACAGGGAGATATTTTAAATATTTATGCACCCAGCAAAGGATCATCTAAATATATAAACCAAATACTAACAGACCTAAAGTGAGAAATTAACAGTGATAAAATAATAACAAGGGACTCCAATACATCACTTACATCAATGGATAGATCATCTAGACCAAAAAAAAAAAAAAATCAATAGGAAACATTGACCTTAAAAGACACATTAGAGCAGACAGACTTAATAGATATACACAGAACACTGCATCCAACAACAGCAGAATACATATTCTTCTCAAGTGTACATGGAACATTCTCCAGGATAGACCATGCGCCAGACCACAAATCAGTCTCAATAAACTTAAGAAGACTGAAATCATATCAAACATCTTTTACAACACAAAGTAGGAAATTAGAAAACAATTACAAGAAGAAAACTGAAAAAAAATCACAAAAATGTGGAAAATAAACAATATGGTCTTGAACAACCAAAGGGTAAATGAAAAAATCAAAAGATGAATCTAAAAAAATACTATGGCAAATGAAAATGAAAATACAATGTATCAAAATTTATGGGTTGCAACAAAAGCAGTTCCAAGAGGGAAGTTTATAACAAAATAGTCCTACTTAAAATTGATTCCATTTACTATAGCACCCAAATCCATAAGATACCTTGGAAAAAACCTAACCAAAGAAGAAGGATCTGTACTCAAGGAACTATAGAACACTCATGAAAGAACTTGAAGAAGACACAAAAAGATGGAAAAGCATTCCATGCTCATGGATTGGAAGAATAAACATTGTTAAAATGTTTATACTGCCCAGAGAAATCTATACTTTCAATGCCATCCTTATCAAAATTCCACCAATATTTTCTCAAAGTGCTAGAACAAACAATCCTAAAATTTATATGGAACCAGGAAAGATCCTGAATTGCTAAGAAAATGTTGAAAAAGAAAAACAAAGCTGGGGTCATCACATTGCCTGATTTCAAGCTTTATTACAAAGCTTTGATCACCAAGACAGTATGGTACTGGCACAAAAAACAGACACATAGACCACTGGAAGAGAGTAAAGAGTACAGATATGGACCTACAAATCTATCATCAAATCATCTTTGACAAAGCAGAAAAAACATCCAGTGGAGAAAAGACAGTCTCTTCAATAAAGAGTGCTGGGAAAATTGGACAGCTACATATAGAAGAATGAAATTCAACAATTCTATTATACCACACACAAAGATAAACTCAAAATGGATGAAAGAACTCAATGTGAGGCAGGAATCTATCAAAATCTTAGAGGAAAACAAAGACAGTACCCTCTTTGACATTTGTCACAGCAACTTCTTTCAAGACACGTCTCCAAAGGCAAATAAAACAAAAGCAAAAATGATCTTTTGGGACTTCATCAAAATAAAAAGATTCTGCACAGCAAAGGAAACACTCAACAAAACAAAGAGGCAACTCACAGAATGTGAGAAGGTATTTGCAAATGACACTACAGACAAAGGGCTGATACCTAAGACCTATAAAGAACTTCTCAAACTCAACACCCAAAAAACAAAGAATTAAGTAAAAAAATGGGCAGAAGACATGAACAGACACTTCTCCAAAGAAGGCATACAAATGGCTAACAGACACATGAAAAAATGTTCATCATCATTGGCCATCAGGGAAATTCAAATCAAAACCAAATTGAGATACTGCCTTACACCAGTTGGAATGGCAAAAACTGACAAGGTGAGAAACAAAATGTGTTGGAGAGGTTGTGGAGAAAGAAGAACCCTCTCTTAAACTGTTGGTGGGAATGCAAGTTGGTGCAGTCACTTTGGAAAACAGTGTGGAGATTCCTTAAGAAATTAAAAATAGAGCTACCATATGACCCTGCAATTGTACTACTGGATATTTACCCCAAAGATACAGAGGTAGTGAAAAGAAGGGCCATACATACCCTAATATTCATAGCAGCAATGGCCACAATTTTAAACTGTGGAAAGAGCTAAGGTGCCCTTCAACCAATGAATGGATAAAGAAGATATGGTCCATATATACAATGGGATATTATGCCTCCATCAGAAAAGATGAATACCCAACTTTTGTAGCAACATGGACATAATTGGAGGAGATTATGCTGAGTGAAATAAGCCAAGCAGAGAAAGTCAATTATCGAATGGTTTCACTCACTTGTGGAGCGTAAGGAGTAACATGGAGGACAGTAGGAGAAGGAAAGGAAATGTGAACTGGGGTAAA
Source organism: Spilogale gracilis (assembly GCA_004023965.1). Lineage (NCBI taxonomy): Eukaryota > Metazoa > Chordata > Mammalia > Carnivora > Mephitidae > Spilogale > Spilogale gracilis. The sequence goes on from PITA01026802.1 coordinate 11,324, forward strand.
TCAGAGATGGAGATAAAACATGAGAGACTTTGGACTCTGAGAAACAGAGGGTTTTGGAAGGGAGGGGGTGGGGGGATGGGTGAGCCTGGTGGTGGGTATTGAGGCCACGAATTACATGGAACACTGGGTGTGGCCATAAGCAATAAATCTTGGAACAATGAAAAAATAAAATAAATTATTATTAAAGAAACAAAACATGAGAGACTTTGGACTTAGAAACAAACTGAGGTTCTTGGAGGGAAGGGGGTAGGGGGATAGGAGAGCCTTGTGGTGGGTACTGAGGGCACGTATTGCATGGAGCACTGGGTATGGGGCATAAACAATGAATCTGGGAACACTGAAAAAATAAAATTAAATTAAAAAAACAAAATCTAAGAAATTTTTTTCAAAAAAATAAGTCCAACTTTACACTTAAATGAACTAGAAGAAGAAAAAAATAAAAACTCAAGTTAGTAAAAGGAGAAATAATAATAACTATCAGATGAAAAATAAATAAAGACAAAAAAGGACAATAGAAAAAAATCAATGAAATTAAGAGCTGGTTATTTGAAAACAAAATGGACAAACCTTTAGCTAGACTCATTAGAAAAAAGAGGGCTCAAAGTCAGAAATTAAAGGGGAGAAACTACAACTGATTCCAAGGAAATATAGAGTAATAAGAGACTATTATGAACAATGATATGTCAACAAATTGGAAAACCTAGAAGAAATAGATAAATTCCTAGAAACATACAGTTTTATAAAGTAATAGAAAATATGAACAGACCAATCACTAGTAAGAAGATTGAATCAGTAATCAAAAAACTTCTTAAAAACAAAAGCCTAGGATCAAACAGTTAAACCAGTGAATTGCACTGAACATTCAAAGACAACTTAATACATATCCTTCTCAAACATTTCCAAAAACTTGAAGTAGAGAGAATGCTCCTAAATTTATTTTACAGGGCCAGCATTACTCTGATATCAAAACAGACAAAAATACCAAACACAAAAATTACAAGCCAATATGCCTGATGAACATAGGTGCAATTGTCTTCAACAAAATATTATCAAACTGAATTCAGCAATACATTAAAAATTTCATACACCATGATCAAGTGGGATTTATTCCATGGATGGGAAGGATGGTTAAATATCCTCACATCAATCCATGCAATATACCATATTAACAAAATGAAGGATAAAAATCATATGATCATCTCAATAGGTGAATGAAAGCAAGTTCAATATCCATTTATGATAAAAAAAAAACCTCGCTCATCAGAGTATAACAGAATGTACTTCAACATAACAAAGGCCATATATGAAACAAGTATCATATATGACAGCTAACATCATACACAATGGCAAGAAGCTGAAGGCTTTTTCCTTAAGATCAAGAATGAGACAAGGATGGCCACTCTTACTACTTTAATTCAGCATAATATCAGAAGTTCAAGCCAGAGCAATTAGACAAGAAAAAGAAATAAAAAGGCTCCAAAGGGGAAAAAAATAAACTATTAAGAGAGGAGTTAAGATGGTGGGTAGTAAGAGGATCCCATGCTTGCCTTGTTCCTTGAACACAGCTAGATTGGAATCAAAACATTTTCAACAACTGCGAAATCTATGAGAGTTAAGAGAACAACCTGCACAACTAGAGGAAGAGAACATGGTGGCTGTGAGGTTTGGAGATGTAAACTTGAGGGGAAAGAAAAACCACCATGCTTTGGAGGGGGTAGGAGCCCTTTTCATGGAGAGAGGAGAGGGGGAGAGGCACAGCACGTTGGGTTCATGAAGAAACAAAAAACAAAAAACACTCCCACAGGACCTATGGGGGAACTGAAAGGAACTGACTATACTGAGTTTTTTGGAAACAGTGGAGCTCAAATTCTAAGGTTTTAGAAGTCTGCACCATTTGCTGGAGTCAAGCTGGACATGTAGCTATGCTCCTGGGGAGAGGGAGGACAGAGGCCTGAGAGCAGACCACAGACAGCATGGTATGGGGATCCCCTGAATCACACTGGGAAAAAATATTCTCCTTCATAGAATATATTTGGAAGACAGTATATTGGCTCTCCAAGGGTGAGGGACCTGGCCAGCACCATTGAGCAGCCATTCAACAGCAGGGGATAGAGGTGTGTGCAAAGGGCAGATAACCTGGTTGCAACATTTTTGTTGTTCTTCACCAGGGACTCCAGGAAACTGCATAGCCATGTAACAGCTTTTCTGGGACATAACAGCAGCTCTGGGCACAGTGCTATAAGGCTCACCTCTGGGGCAAGAAAGCAGGTCCCTGCCTTGTTGGGACCTTTAAGATTTGATTTTGAATCTCAGCTGTGTTCCAGGGATAAAACACAGAACTGGGTGTGCAGAGGGCCCAGGCACAGGTTGAGGTCAAGGATTTGGTTGAGGTCTGGGCTACAGGAGGGAAGACTGTTCACTTTTTTTGAGGTCTTCCTGAGCAACAATGCCCACCAGTTCCCTTCACCAGAGATGAGAGGGTAGAGTGATGCCATCTTCCATCTTCCATCCCCACCCCCAAATAGCACAGTTGGACTTCAGTGAGCAACAGAGCACCCCCAATGGAGGCAGGAGCTGCTTACACCAAACCTTGCTGCCCCTGTTCTCTGCAGAGACATCTTTACTGGTGCAGGACTGATTGTTCCAGCACAGTGGGACTCTCCCTCAGAGAACCAGCAGAAGCCTCCCACATGTACAAGTCTACTGATCACACAGTGCTTCAAAGCATCAGCTTCAATTCTGGGGGAAACGGGACCAGGCTTTCCTCCTCCCCCCCTTTGAATTAGACTTTTAGATTTTGTCCATTGGTTTGGTTTTTTTGTTCCTTTTCATTTTTTTCCCTTTTTTGGACTAGGTTTTTGTTTGTTTGTTTATCAGACTTAACAAACAAATCAATGCATACCTAGTTAAAGGCCCAAACACTCCCCACTGCAAACAAGGAGGAACTCTGTAGAAAACTGACATGTGGGAAAGTGGAGCCAAAACACCACAGCACAGTGCATACAGCATACACCAGAAACACTTCCTGAAGTGCCAGGCCCTAGACAGGGTATGACCCTTTTTTAATACAGCATCACCCTCAGGAGCAGGAAACATAGCAAGTTTTCATAACTCACAAAAGAGAGAAACTTAGCCAAAATGACAAGATGGAGGAATTTTCCCCAAAATAAAGATCACGCAGAAATCACAACCAGGGATTTGCTCAAAACAGATATAATAAATATATCTGCACAAGAATTTAGATCAACAGTCATAAGACTGCTAACTGGGCTTGAAAAAAGCAAACACTAGAGAAACCCTGGCTAGTGAGAACAAAGACCTAAAAACTAGTCAGGCTAAAATACAAATGTGGTAGCTCAGATGCAAAACTGACGAGACATAATTACAACGAGGATGGAAGAAGCATAGGAGTAAACAGATGATATAGAAGATAAAATAATGGAAAATAATTAAGGTGAAAGAAGAGAAAAGGAAAGCTATTAGATCATGAATATAGACTTAGGGAACTCAGCGATTCTATAAAGCACAAAAATATATGTATCATAGGAATCCTAGAAGAAGAATGGTGAAAAAGGAGAAGGCTTATTTGAACAAATCATAGATGAGCACTTTCCTATTCCAAGGAATTCCCTATTCCAGGCATTCAAGTCTAAGAGACACAGAGAAATCTCCTCAAAATCAACAAAAACAGGTCTACACAAAGATATTGCATAGTGAAAATTGCAAAATACAAAGATAAAGAGAGAATTCTGAAAACAGCTAGGGACAAACTGTCCTTAACCTATAAGGGTTGACATATAAGGTTAATAGCAGACTCACCCACAGAAACATGGCAGGCCAGAATAAAGTGGCATGATATATTTAAAATCTTAAATGTGAAAAATATGCAGCCAAGCATACTTTATCCAACAAGGCTGTCATTCAGAATAGAAGGATAAAGTAAAACTTTCACTCTTTGCTGATGATATGATTTTATATGTAAAAAAACCCCAAAGATTCTACCAAAAAACTGTTAAAACTAATAAATGAATTCAATAAAGCTCCAAAATATAAAATCAATATGCAAAAATCTGTCGCATGTTTATACACTAACAGGAAACTACCAGAAAGAGAAATTAGGAAAATAGTTCCATTTATAATTGCAACAAAAAGAATAGAATAGGAATAAATTTTACCAAGGATGTGAAAGACCTGTACACTGAAAATTGTAAGACATTGATGAAAAAACTGAGGGGGTGCCTGGTGGCTCAGTGGGTTAAAGCCTCTGCCTTCAGCTTAGGTCATGATCCCAGGTCCTGGGATTGAGGCCCGCATCACAGGGAGCCTGCTTCATCCTCTCTCTCTGCCTGCCTCTCTGCCTATTTGTGATCTCTCTCTCTATCAAATAAATAAATAAATCTTAAAAAAAAACTTAGGAAGACAAATAAATGGAAACATATTTCATGCTCATAGACTGAAAGAATTAATGTTGTAAAAATGTCCATATTGCCCAATCTATGGATTCAATGCAGTCCATATTATAATTCCAGTGACATTTTTTTACAGAAATAAAACCCAAACCCCTAAAATTTGTATAGAACCATGAAAGAGCTTAATAGTCCAATCTTGAGAAAGAGGAACATAGCTGGAGGCATCATGTTTCTTGATTTAAAGTTGTATTACAAAGCTATGGTATGGAGCCTGGGTGGCTCAGTTGGTAAAGCAACTACCTTTGGCTCATGTCATGATCCTGGAGTCCCAGGATCAAGTCCCACATTGGGTTCCCTGCTCAGCAGAGAGTCGGCTTCTCCCTCTGACATTCTACCCTCTCGTGCACTCTCTCTCATTCTCTCTCTCTTGAAAAAATAAATAAAATCTTTTAAAAAAAAGTGATGCTAATCAAAACACTGTGGTATTAGTATAAAAACAGAGCGATCACTAGAACAGATGAGAGAGCCCAGAAATAAACTTATTCACAATAGTCAATCAATCTCTAATAAAGATGGCAACAATATATATTGGACAAAGGAGAGTTTCTTTAACAAATGTTGATGGGAAAACTGGACAGCTACATGCAAAAAAATGAAACTCGACCACTATTTCACACCATATACAAAAATTAAATGAAAATGGATTAAAGAACTGGAACCAGGGGCACCGGGGTGGCTCAGAGGGTTAAGCCTCTGCCTTCGGCTCAGATCATAATCTCAGGGTCCTGGGATCAAGTCCCACATTGGGCTCTCTGCTGAGCAGGGAGCTTGCTTCCCCCTCTTTGTCTGCCTGCCTCTCTATTTGTGATCTCTCTCTCTGTCAAATAAATAAATAAAATATTTTTTAAAAAAAGAACTGGAACCATAAAACTTCTACTAAAAAACATGGGTGGTAAGCTCCTTGACATTGTTCTTGGTATTTTTTGAATCTGAAAGCAAAAGCAAAAGCAAAAATAAACAAATGAGACTAAATCAAACTAAAAAACATCTGCACAGGGAATGAAGTCATCAACCAAGGAATGAGAAAAATATTGGCAAATATTCTATAAGGGGTAAATATCCAAAATATATAATGAACTCATATAGCTCAATAACAAAAAATTCCAATCAAAAATGGGTAAAGGATCTAAATAGACATTTTTCCAAAGACAAACAGGTAGCCAAAAAGCACCTGAAAAGATGTACAATGTCACTAAACATCAGGGAAATGCAAGTCAACACCACAATGAGATGTCACCTCACACCTGTCAGAATGGCTAGCATCAAAAAGACAAGAAATAATGAGTACTGGTGAGGATGTGGAGAAAAGGGAACTCTTTGTGCACTGTTGGTGGGAATGTAAATTGGTGCAGCCACTCTGGAAAACAGTACAGAGGGTCCTCAAAAAAGTAAAAATAGAAATACCACACAACCCATTGATTTCACTTCTGAGTATTCACCTAAAGGGCCACTGATTAAGAAACTATATGTACCCCTTGTCAATTGTAGCATTTTTATAATAACCATAATATGGAAACAACCTAAGCATCCATAAATACTACACAGCCAAAAAAAAAAAAAGAAAGAAGAAAGAAAGAAAGAAAGAAAGAAAGAAAGAAAGAAAGAAAGAAAGAAAGAAAGAAAGAAAGAAAGAAAGAAAAGGGGAAAAGGAAAGGAGAGGAGAGGAAAAGGAAAGGAGAGGAGAGGAAAAGGAAAGGAGAGGAAAAGGAAAGGAAGGTATGGAAGGGAAGGGAAGGAAAGGGAAGGGAAGGGAAGGAAAGGAAAAAGGAAAGGAAAGGAAAAAGGAAAGGAAAGAACTCTGGCCATTTGTGATAATATGGTTTGGTCTTGAACATTTTTACAGTTAGGAAAAAGACAAATACCACATAATTTCACCATATAATATTTGAAGTCTAAAAAAATCAAATAAAGCTAAGCAAAAATTCATAGATACAGAGAATACACTGGTGGTTGCCAAAGAGAAGACAGTTGGGGTATGGGCAAAATGGTGAATGGGATAAAGAAGTATAAACTTCCAGTTATAAAATAAGTCATGAGGATGTAATAATGCACAGCATTTGACTATAGTCAATAATACCGAATTACAAATTTGAAAGTTGCTAAGAAATAAATCTTAAAAATTATCACAAGTTAAAAATTTGTTGTTTGTATAATGACAGATGGTAAATAGATTTATTGAAACGATCATTTTGCAATGCATACAAATGCTGAATTATTATGCTGTATACCTGAAACTAACATAATGTTGCATGCCTACTCAAAATGTTTAAAGAAAAAGAGGATTGTTACCCACAAAAATAGTGATAATCACACTACACATTTAAATTATATATATAATACATTCTTTCATAGGCCCCATGATTATCACAACAGTTTCTAAATCCAGAAGTCAGGCACTATAATGCCTGTTTTACTTATGGAATATGTTAGATCACAGATTTGATCAGTATTACAAGAAAAAATCTAGACTTTTCTTACTTTGAATGCATTGCTCTCTTTACAGTATTCTATTTTTTCTCTCCAGGAATGTTAAAATATTTTAAAACTCTTTCACCTTCATTATCATGTCCTTGCACAAAGAGTTTACAAGATTTTTAAAAATGTCTTACAGAATAGCTAGCCAGTCTCAGGTTTGAGACACAACATATACTTCAGATCTCTCTGCTTGGGAAGTTATAGGATAAGATCCTAAATGGGATTCATGACAATGCTCTCTGACTTTAATACAGCCTTTCTGGATGAAGAATTTTTCATGCTAATTTTGTTAGATCTATAACTTGAGGCATTTAGGGACTACTTTTGTGAGAAATCAAAATAACTGCCTTCATCACAATGAGTGATATTTGACTTTAGAAAGAAAATGTAATTAACTGACTTGCAGTACAATCACTCTAAATTAATCAAGAGCAGACAGACATTAATTCAGAAAGGGAAAATCCATCAAGAGCAAAAGAAGTTAAACACTGTAGAATCATTAATATCCATTTCACAAGAATGAATGCCATTAGCTCTAGTCAGCCAACAGCCTGGCACAATCACTTTCTCTTCCTGCTGCCACTGGTCCATGGAAAAACACAGCTTACTGAATTTATTTTCAAACAACTTAATTTGCTTCTCATTAAGGGGTTGTGTAGATGGTCACAACAAATTGATATTTAAATCAGAAAAGTTTATTAAAATAAAAGGTTTTTATTAAAAATATTTAACCTTCTGATGAAAACCTGTTGCTATTTTTGTTTGCTGTTATTTTGGTTTTGTTTTTTGCTTAAACCTGTATGCCTAGTTTGATTTACTCAAAGAAATACTGAGAGTTGCCTCTAACATTCCAGTAGTAAAAGTAGCCTACCCAATTAAGCTTGATTTTGTTGTTAGTTGTGGGATAACCATAGTATAGCTAAAAAGAAAACCTAGAATGTTATACAGACTCTATCATCTTTCAGATAAATGTCATGAGGAAATCACTTAACTTCACTGAGTCTTAGTTCTTTCATCTATAAAATATGGTGACTATCTACCACATTAGGAAATTAGGAGGTTTAAATGAAGTAATGCCTGTAAGTATTTTGTGAGCTCTAAAGTAATATACCAATGCAGTTTTTAAGAATAAGAACCACTGGGGCGCCTGGGTGGCTCAGTTGGTTGGGCAACTGCCTTCGGCTCAGGTCATGATCCCGGAGATCCGGGATGGAGCCCCACATCCAGTTCCCTGCTCGGCGGGAAGCCTGCTTCTTCCTCTCTCACTCCCCCTGCTTGTGTTCCCTCTCTGGCTGTGTTTCTCTCTGTCAAATAAAAAAAAATTAAAAAAAAAAAAAGAATAAGAACCAGTGATTCAAATCTTGACTGTGTGGTCTTAGGTAAATTGCATACCTCTTTAGATAATCCACAAGAAGTAACACTAATTCCTTTTAAGATTATTATGTGAAATAGCAATAAAGAACCAGATATTGCATACAGTTGGCACTCAACAAAAGTAAATATCATGATGATGATCTTTACTAAGTTGTTACATTTCCCCAAGCCTCACATTGTGATATTCTTAGACAGCAATGGGATATTCATAATGAAAAGCATAAAACTTAATAATACAAGAAATCCTGGGCAGAAATCAGGGGAAAAACACGACATGGTTGAGAAAGCATTCTCTGCTAATACGTGATTATTTGCAGCTCATACATTTATATATTTTACAATTTTTTGGACTATTTGCTATTGGGCTGTCAAAAAGAAAGTTATACATATTCTTTACTATCAGGGAGATTAATATCTAGATAAATAGATAAACAATAGATGAAAGACAGATATTCATAATTATATATGAATATATACCTGAAAACATACATTGTCTATATGTATATTATATACACATGTATAAATATGTGTTTGTATACATACCATATTACATTTTCATTTACAAGTCAAGCAATAACATGTCAAAAGGTAGTATATAGTAAAACTAAACTAAAATGTTTGAAAAATAAAACCCTGTTTTCACTGTACTAACAGAGTTCTTTCAACCACAAGGAGTTCTCAAATATATTTATTACATAAATGAATCTATCAATGCAGGTTTTATTCCAAAAACTGGATTCTAAGGACAGGAGTTAGCTTTCTGCCTTTGTTACTGCTGCACCCTCCCCGCATTTTCTCTGCTTAATTGAAATAAAAATAAGCAAGAGTTCTTTACTAAAACTTATCAGTGAACATCACAAATCTGGTATCACTCTTGAAGTACTTCAATGTTATCCCCCTGGGATGTTAAATGGCACACAGGGCTTCTTCTCCCACTACTCTATGCTACATATATGCCATCCAGGGACAGTGTTTCATTGGATGATTTGCAATGCCTCTGGATCTCACACTGTCATAACTACTTGCTCCTTACATGAGTCGTTCTGTGTATGATCTTGACTCAGTTACCTACTCTCACATAAATCATTCTTCCTCTTTGAAGTTTTTTAATTCCTTTGCTGGACATCATGAATTACCATATTGCAATAATCTTTTTACCCATCTATCTATTCTACTAAACTGTGAATTTTTCAAATGCAGGGACTGTGTGGTTTTGTTGTTGTTGTTGATTTCAGTTTTTGTTTTGTTCTTTTTTTTTTTTATCTCTTTATGTCCCCAGGGCTGGCAAATAGTAGGCACTTCACAAATACATTCACTTTTGTCACCTTTGTCTTAAATATGACACTGGATTTCATGAGATTAGAAAGAAAACATGAGTGTTGAACAATACCAGCTAATATTAAGAGTACTTATTATATGACAGGTGTGGTACTGTTATTAATCCCATTTTATAAATGAAAAAAACCCAGACTTAGCTAGTGAGATTGTCCCAAGATTATTCTCACTGTTTGTATAGGACAGAGCCAGAATGCAGTAACTGGTCTGTCAACTCTGAACCCCCATTAGGTCAAGTGAGAACGGATTTAGAGTGATCTACCCAACTGACATTATGCTCAGGAAAGGGCACCACTGTGGTGATTCACTACTGCAGGAGCATCATATTACACAGAATAAGAGTGAACAGAACTGCCCACATTGATGCACTTAACAACATGTGCTTATTTTATTAATGACAATGCAAATGAATCTGCTCCATTTTGCAAGTTTAAGACAATCTGGTTCACAGAAATTAAGATGTTGTTCTGCTGGTTTCATAGAGAAGAGCTAAAAATAGAATTTTTAACTACTAACACAACCATAAAGGGAGATAATTATTTTGGTTAAATGACACTAATAACAAATAGGGAAAATTTCATTTTTGCTAAAGATGGGGAAAATGTGACTAATAACTGACAAAAACACTTAATCATCACTTTTTAACTCATAACATTAAAGCCACAGGTATATCTCTTTTATTCCGCTTTAAAAAGAAATACGTTTAAAAATAAAGGCACAGCCCAGTAAGAAAGGACAACAAAAGAACTCTATAGCCTAGAGTATTCTATTTGAATAGGCAGAAAAAGTACAGCAGGTTCTCCAGGAGCAAAGGCATCACTGAGAATCCCTTCCTTTCTTTCTTTCCCTGCATTCTCTTATATTTCCACATGGAAAGTGCTATCCTATCCCCCAGAAATTCTGCTTGACAATTTCAGTGATGAGGAAGCAGAAAGAAGGCTACTGATGACTTTTAAGCTGTAGTTGGAGGCTTTAGCCTGTGGCTGGAGCACAGTTT
>PITA01026803.1:0-22031 GCA_004023965.1 Spilogale gracilis
ATCTGTGGAGGGAGGATGTTGTATTCCCACCTGCTTTCAAGGCCTAAGGAAAATGCCTGGTTATAGCCAGGGCTATGAATATTTCCCTATGTTCCCAGAGGCAATGGGATCCCACCAGCCTGCTAAAGGTACAAAGCTTGACCCACCTTTTAAAAAAATGGGTTTTTCATTTATTACAAAATGCAATTTTGGGGGAAGAATTAAAAAAAAATATAGCTGAAATCGCCATAGTTGTATGACTCAGATAAACACACTTAATATTTTGGTGAATTTATTTCTAGCCTTTTTTCTTAGGATATACACATATAGATGTTTACATATTATAGACATATTTTTACAAAATTGGGATCATACTGTCTTATATAAATTGCTTTGAAATATGTTTTCCCCACTTTATTATTCAGTAAAAATTTTCCTATTAATAAATATTTTTTGAAAACATGGCTTTTTAGGTTTTTAACCCCCGAAGCCTACAAGACTCAGTGTTCACAACTAAAAAGTAGGTCCCTAATGCCTTCCTGGGAGGGTTGCTGCAGGCTGCCTAGAGCCCACAGCGCCTAAAGGAGTCCATGCACCAGCAAACCCAGCCCTGTTTGCCACAGGGGAGTAACGTGCACACAGATCAGGAGTTCACCCTGAATGGGAGCCAGGCAGACCAAGGAAGGCACAGCAAAGGCCACATGGCACCCTCGGGTCCACTTCTAACAGGGCAGTCTTCCCACACCAGAGGTCTAGCGGTGGGCTGTGACAGTTGAACCAGGCAGTGGGGCTGCTGCTCCCCAGGCTCTGGGCCCGTCCTGCCTGGGCTTTCTTGGGTCTCCCCAAAGGGTCCTGGCAAATTATAGAGCTCATGACTGTGTTTTCCCCCAGGGCCTTGAGCCCCCTGCCATAGACTGAGGCTGGAGCCCAGTAAACCTCCCAGGATCCCATTAAACTAGGGGGAGGCAGGCCAAGCTTCCTATCCCAGGTCTACCATATTCTGGGTGACCCTTATAGCATGTCACCAGGCCTTGGTTTACCTCCGTATAGGGTTCCACTGTGGATAAAGCGATAACACCTGCAGACACTCTGGAGAGCACTGGAAGGGGCCATGGGGCCCCGTGGGTGCTACCAGGGAAGAACAGAAAGCAATAAGGTCATTGTCACAGAAGTCAGTCCCCTCTTGGGGGGACTATGCTATGCCCTTTATACACATCCTTTCCTGCTGACTGACCTGTGATGGCCCGAGTTTGCCCTCAGAGTGGGGGCCTGTGCTTTGAGGGAAGGTCTCTTTTGGGAACTCCACAGGGTCAAGGGTAACGACGTGGTACATCCTAGTCACAAGCAGACAGAAATCCCAAGCAGGAGCTCAACTAAGGGCTGGGAGTCTGCTGGGTACAGAGAAGCCAGAGAGAGGGCAGGAATGTCATCCCTCACAAGAGCACTTCCGGGGTTACCAGGGGCCAGGAGGCAACAGGCGTCTCCCGCAACTGGCTTGTCCAGCTCTCAAGATGAAAAAGCCCAGCCCACTGGATTCTGAATTGTCCTAGTAACCCAATCACAGAGTGATGTCTAGTGGCCGTGGGGCTCAGTCCCTGCTCAGGGCCTTCAGTGGGTGAGGGATCCTTGAAAGCCACCTGACTGAGCAGTCTGTGGAGAGGGAATGGAGAGAGAAGCCAGCCTGGCTTGAGCAGTCATCTAGAAGGACCAGAGCTCAGGTGGGACTATGTGTTTCAGGCATTAACAAACCCTTTTTACAATGGTTCAAGTGGTCAATATTTTAGGCTTTGAGGCTGTGTTGGTTCATTTTATGTGCCAACTTGGCTAGGCCAAGATAGCCAGTTTTTGGTCAAACACCAGTCTAGATATTGCTGAGAAGGTACTTTTCAAATGTGATTAATGTCTAAGGCAGCAGACGGGAAGTGGCACAGATTACCCTCCATAACGTGGGTGGGCCTCATCTAATCAGTGAAAGGCCATTAAGAGAGAGAACATAGACTGCACGAGGGAGGAGGAATTCTGCCTCCAGAAAGCCACCAGACTCAAACTGCAACATCACCTCTTCCCTGGGTCTCCAGCCTGCCAGCCTTGCAGAAGTCCAACTTGCTAGCCCGACAATCGAGGAGCCAAGTCCTTAAATAAATCACTCTCTCTATATGTATCTACACCCATCCTACTGGTTGTTTCTCTAGCACAGGGTCCACACAGTATCTGTCCCTGCAGTAGGGACGCAGCCACAGATAACATGTAAACGGATGGATGCGGCTGGATTAGGCCCCAGAGGTGGGTGACCTCCTGCGTCCAGACAAATAAGCATAGTATGTGGCACAGAGAAGGCACCTGGAGTTCTAAAATGGCATTTACAAATTCTGTAATTGAATGGGGTGCCTGGCTGGCTCAGTCAGTAGAGCATGCAACTCTGGATCTCAGGGTTATGAGCTCAAGCCCCACAATGGGCCTACAGCTCACTTAAAAAAAATTCTGTAGACTGAATATGAACAAACAAATGAATTGTTGAGAATGATAACGTTCCCTTGCTGCCTCAAAGACCGGCCAGGAGGAGTTCAGGAGTAGAGGCAGCAGAAGACAGGGACTTCTTCGATATTTTTGACTTCCACTGTCCTGACAATGGTCTGAGACAAGGGTACCTGGCCTGATGATCCACCCCTTGGCATCTCTGGGAATCCACTTAAGAGAGGACAGAAAAGCTATGCCCTATACCTCTGCCAGCCAGGAAAGCTTAGCCTTAGATTCAATCTCTCACAACTCCTAGGAACTAGCCGGACTCGGCAGTACAAGAACGAGGATTTATTTTACCAGAAGCGATGTCCAGGAGCCCCATGGCTGGGCCCAAGAGAAGCCACGGCAGTGAAGGCCTGGGAAAGGCCAGGCGCAGCCTGTCCTCAGTGGGAAAGGCAGCGCCTCTGTAAGCTTCCTGGCTCATGGCCACAGCTGAGAGAGAGCCAGAGGGAGCCCGGGCTATGTCTGCAGAAAGCTCCAAGCTGAGCCCCAGAAGGGCCATAACAAGGCCCTGCTTACTGCAGAGGGACACACACCCTCACGTGCTGGTTCCCAGGCAGACAGCTCCTTGATGGGCAGGGGCAGTGAAGGCAACGTGCGTGGACTCACACATACTCCCCGCAGTCAGCAATGATCACCTTCTGCTTTGGCTTCCCATCCTTGCTGCCCTGGGCCTTTGTGGGCACAGAAGAGGAAGAGAAACCAGGGAGGGTGGAGAGTAAGGAGCAGTTCCGGGACACCCTCTTCAGGTACCCACCACCGCCTGAGTGGAAGCAGCCCTCCCGGGGAGCAGCTATGGCCCCTCTCTCCAGCTATCCCATGGGGCTGTGCACCTAGGGCCAGGGCAGCCACCCACCTCAATCTGCCGCAGGACATCCAGGCCTTCTGTGACCTCCCCAAACACCACGTGCTTGCCATCCAGCCAGTCTGTCTTGTCACATGTCAGGAAGAACTGGGAGCCGTTGGTGTTTGGGCCAGAGTTGGCCATGGAGAGCAGGCCTGGGGGAGAAAAGGAGCACGTCAGCCCCTCCTCCCAGCCCCTGGCCCCCAGAGGGATGCTGACATAGGAGATGGGGCAGTGGAAATGCTGCTGGAAGCCAGCCCAGGGTGCAGGCCGAGAACGGGCCATGGGCAAGATGGATGCCGTTGGCATCTGTGATAAGAGTGGCTTCAGTGACGGGGGGGCTCGAAGTCTGGCTGAAGAGGACAGAGGGAACAAAAGGCAGGGAAGCTATACAACTTTTCCAACAAGTTTTTCTTACCAGGGGTTAGAGGCATGGATGATAGCTCACACAAATCAAAGGATGACTCTTTTTTAAGGCTCGATACCACACGCTCTCCCACTGCTGGGCTCATCTAGCAGAGCAGGGGATGCGGCCAGAAGGCAGCAGGGGGACAACTACAGAAGCCATGCTCCTAGGTGGGAGAAGGGATGGGGTCCAGGCCACGAGGAGAGGGGCCGGCCACAGGAGGCCACACATCTGCTTAGAGGGCAATGTGGAGGCTTCGGGAGTGAAGTGAGCGGGCAACCGTCATCTCCGACAGGGACCGGGCATGACTGACAGGGGCTCCAGTAATGCTGCCCAGGCCCCGGGAGAAGTACAGTCCTGAATTTCAAGATGATCACTCAGCACAGTACTGTCTGTCTCTAGTTGCTGGGGGACCGGCTGCTTGCAGAGAGGTACGTCTAACAGGCCAGCAGGCTGGAGGCACTTGGTTCACTGTGGCAGGCCCCAGAACCGGAGCTAGGCCCCGGGGGGTGTGCACAGTGGGGGAGTGGACAGAGGTATGCCGCTTCCCCGACTCTGGCCAGGCCTGAGCCCCCCACGCCCTCACGCCCGCCACTGCACCCCACTGGCTCTCACCTGGTCCCGTGTGTTTGAGGATAAAGTTCTCATCGTCAAACTTCTTCCCGTAGATGGACTTGCCCCCCGTGCCATTGTGGTTCGTGAAGTCGCCACCTTGGCACATGAACTGGGGGATGATGCGGTGAAAGCTACTTCCCTTAAAGCCAAAGCCCTTCTCATGGGTGCATAGGCATCGGAAATTCTCTGGTGTGGAAAAAGGAAAAGGTATGGAGGTCAGAAGACAAAACAGCCGTTCCTCAGGCCATGGGTGCACTCTGCCTTGTGATCCACGTCAGATGTGGAAGGGAGCCACCGAAGCCACTAGCAAGATGCCAGGAGCCCCAGACAGTCCCAGCCGAGTTGCTTTGACCATGTGAAAACGGGCTCTGGGATGGACCGTGTGGTGGGCATGGGGGCTGGGCCAGGATGCAGGGTTGGGGACTGGTGGGCAGTGTCAGGAAACCTTGAGGTGGTGCAGCACAGCAGGACCCCTGGCACATTTGTGGCCATCAGCATGGGCATCTGATATGACTCAGGGCAGTGGCTGCCCGCGATAGCTACCTCTTCCCATCACTCCTAGCCCATGTACTCTAATAACACAAAAGTCTTTGAGGAAACAACAAAACAAAAACAATGCCCCCCCCAAACAAAACCTGAGCTAGATTCTGATAAACTATATTTGTTTAGTATTCATTTTTCATTAGAAAATATGCCATGTATTCCAAACCTTGTGATCCTCACACTGTGAAGGCCTAGAGACTCTGGTTAAGAAGGAAAATTGAATACCTGTGTTCTAGCTCTGCTCCACTCTAAATGGAGGGCAACTCTTTTTTTTTTTTTTAATATTTATTCACTTGACAGAGAGAAACACAGCTAGAGAGGGAACACAAGCAGGGGGAGTGAGAGAGGGAAAAGCAGGCTTCCCGCCGAGCAGGGAGCCCGATGTAGGGCTGGATCCTGGGTCTCTGGGATCCTGACCTGAGCCACCCAGGCGCCCCACGCCCTTTTTTTTTTTTTTTAAGATTTTATTTGTCAGAGAGAGAGAGAGAGTGTGTGCACAGAAACAGGGGCAGCAGCAGGCAGAAGGAGATGTGGGACTCAATCCCAGGATCCCAGGATCATGACCTGAGCCGAAGGTGGACGCTTAACTGACTGAGACACCCAGGCGCCCCAGTTTATTTTTTCTTTTCCTCTTCCTTTCTCTCTCTCACTCTTTTTGTTTTTTTAAGGAAAAACCAAACAGGATCTTACTAGAAAACATAGGGGCAAATATTTGTGACTCTGGATTTGGCAACAGTTTCTTAAACAAGACACCCAAGGCACAGATAATAAAAGAGAAAAAATAAAATGACCTCATCAAAACTAAAAGCCTTTGTGCATCAGAGGACACGCGACGGAAAAGGCAACCTGCAGAATGGGAGAGAGTATCTGCAAGTCTTATCTGGTAGGAGTTCAATACCCTGAATATATAATGAACTCCTACAACTCAGTAATAGAAAGACAAATGCAGTTGAAAAATGGGTAAAAAAAACCTCAACAGACATTTCTCCAAAGATCTACAAATGACCCATAAGTACATGAAAAGAAGTTCAACACCATTAGCAAATGGCGGAAAATGCCAATCAAACCACAATAAGATACCTCTTAGCACCTACCGCTTTCCACTGTGATCAACAGAAAATAATGAGTATTGGCAGGAAACTGGAGAAACTGAGACACTCATACGTTGGAGGTGCGAATATAAAATGGTACAGCCACTGTAGAAAAGTCTGGCAATTTCTCAAAAAGGTAAACATGAAATTGCCACGTAAGTACATTTCCACTCCTAGGTATATACACAAAAGCGCTGACAACCGGCATTAAAGCACATACTTGTACACGAATGTCCATGGCGGCCTTATTCACGAGGGCCAGAGAGTAGAAACAAGGCTCATATCCATGAACAAATGAAAGAACATGTCACATATCCAGACAATGGGACATTATTCAGCCATAAAAAAGGGTGGAACCCCAACACGTACTATAATGTGGATGAACCCCGAACACATGCTAAGTAACAAAAATCCAGTTACAAGGAAAGGACCACATGTATGATTCTACTCATAGGACATGTCTAGAACAGGCAAATCCAGGAGGTGGAGTAGATGAGAGGCCACCGGGGACTAGAGGGAGACAATGACGAGTGGGTTCATGGGTTCAGCAGTTCGGTATGGGGTGAACAAATTCTGAAGACAGTGGGGATGGTTGTACATTGTGAACGCAGTCAATGCCACAGACCCATACATTTAAAAATGATTAAAAAGGCCAAAAAAAAAAAAAAAAAAGAGAGAGAGAGAGATAGAGGAGACAACAGCAACATCAAAGTTTTGAAAGCTAGAAAACAGATGAATCATACCAGATGTAGCTGACTTCAGAAAGCTGAATCTCAGCACCTACCCCCCAGTGCTTCTAGCAGCAGCCAAATTATGCAAGGGGCCCAAATGTCCCCCAACTGAGGAACAGATAAAGATGTGGTATACAGATAGAAGGGAATATCACTCCTTCATAGAAAGGAATGAAACCTTGCCATTTGCAATGATGTGGATAGAACTAGAGGGCGCTATGCTAAGTGGAATAAGTCAGAGAAATACAAATAGCACGTGATTTCACTCAGATGTGGAATTTAAGGAACAAAACAGATGAGCAGAGAGGAAAGAAAAAAAAAGAGGGGGGCAAACCATAAGTGATGAATCACTAAATTCTACTCCCAAAACTATTATTATACTCTTTGTTAACTAACTAGATTTTAAATAAAAACTTGAAACATTTAAAACAAAAAAGAAAAAAAAAAAAAGAAAGCTGAATCTTAAAAGCTGGTAGAGCTGAGAACCAACTCAGTTTACATTGCAGAAATGCCCAAAGCTCAGGTACAAGGTGAAGACAACTCTAAAAACAGTTAAGTTGGCTGAACGCCTATTTAAGAAAATAGCCAACCCCTAGATCCTCCCCCGACCCCCGCGGGCAGCCGGCTAGAGGGCTGCTTTCTGGTAGGTTAAGGCCAAGGTCTTTGGACTGTGATAGACTAGACCTAGCCGGGGTCTGAGGTACCGTAACGACAAACAGATCTCCCACCACAGTGGCTAGTAACTCGATGAAAAGCCTCCAGCGGGAGGCTAGACTCTTCTCAGGGGACTCCGAGCTGTCCAAGAGAATGTAAGTCAGGACAACGAACATCCAGTGTCTGACACAGAAAGACCCCAGCTGAATCACCCCAAAGTGGAAGCCACAGTCGGCACGCCTTTCCAATGAAGTTTCCAAGCACACTGTCAGGGCCCCATTCTGACATATGAGGGAAGCATCTAATGGGAAAAGCAGAGACCAAACAAACAGACCAAACACAAAGCAAAACATAATAACTCAGGAAAAAGTGACTTGAGACATAAACTATAGGAAGAAAAAACTTTAGTAATGTCCCCAGAAAGAGGAAATCATCTTACCTCTGGGAAATAAGCACAGAGTGCTATAGAAAAAGAACACTTAGGAAGGTTCCAGAAAGAAGAGAGAAATCAGAGGGGCCATAAGCAAAGAAGTAATTGAAAGAAATTTTCCCAACCAGAGGAAAAGACACCGCCCATGGGTGTGGTACACAGAGGAACGGCCCCCTAAGACGTCTGAGCCGGTCCCTGGAAGCCGATATGCCAAAAGAGCCTTTGCAGATGTGATTAGGGTTATGGATGGACCTCGAGGTAGAGAAAGCAGCCCCAATTATCCATATGGGCCTAATATAATCATGAGCCTGTGACAGAACTTCTCCCAGCTGAGGTTAGAAAGAGACATCCAAATTGTGGGAAGGACTGGATCCACCACTATTGGCTCTGAAGATGGAGGAAGGGGGGCTGTGAGCCTCTAGAAGTTGGGAATAGCCCTCAGCTGACAGCAGCAAGGAAATGCGGTACCTCAGTCCTCCAGATGCAGGGAACTGAATTCAGGTCAGTCCTACAGATGCAGGGAACAGAATTCTGCCGACAACCTGAGAATATCCCTGGAAATGTCCTCCCTAGAGCTTCCAGTAGGGAAGGCCACCATCTTCACTGTAGCCTACAGGACTCCTGGCCTACAGAATGGGGGGTAATTTAAATCTGTGTTGTCGGAAGCCACTAAGTTTGTAACCTGTGACAACAGCAAGAGAAAACTAATACAGGGGGCTCAGTGAATACCCAGATCCATGTGAGATCTAGCCAAAGGCACGTGGTTTCAGAGCACAGGACAGAGAGCCTACAAGCCTCTAGACAGGGCTATCAAACAGCTCTTAAGCACCTGGCTAGTGCAACCGAGTAAATGAATTTTAATTTTATTTAGTTTAAATTTCAGTAGTCACATTCGGCTAGTGGCTACTAGTCAGAAAAGAAGTTGTATATAAAGGATCTAGGATCACAATGCCATCAGACTTCTCTAGAGTTCTATACCTGAACTATCCATTAAGTGGGATGGTACCTATATTGAGCCGCCACTCCCCAAAAACTTACCTCCCAAGCTCTTTGCTACAAAAGCTACAGAAGGATGTCCTCTATTAAAATGAGGAAATACACCAAAAAAGAAGACAACAGAAGAGTCTAACCTAAGAGGCGAACACAGAAGACCCCATAACACTCACTGCAGTGGGCCTGGAAAGCCATGGTCTAGCCTGGGAAGTCAGAAGGCTCCAAGGAGGAACTTCTACAGGGGAGAGAAACTGACAGAATATCTGGTGTGTGTGTGAACATGATGAGTGATTTACACAGGCAGCAGAATTAGGGGAAGCATCAGGAATAACTGCACAGAAGACTAAGCTTCTGTGAAAGTCGGACAATTACGAATCCCAGGAAAGCAAAATGCTATGCGTGAAAGGAGGTTACCCTAGTATGATGCTTATTACGTAGTGAGAATAACTGTGGCCTAACCAAACTTCTGGTAACTACATGAGGAAGACGAAGGGGCAGCGAAAGGGATAAGCTGATTCCTTATCTCCTGAAGTACAAGCCAACAGACGTCTAAAACAAAAAAAAACCAGGAAGTAGCAATATAAATCTCTCATCTACCAATACAGAGGTAAACACCAAAAGAATATGCTGAGAGTTGAAACTGGCTGCCTCTAATGAGCAGCAGATGGCATTGGTGGGGCACCAGGATCAGATGCCAGGGTCAGGGTCAGAGGCCTGGGGCCTGCTGTTTTTCAAAACACGCTTTGTAAAGTTGACTTTTTAAACTATATGTCTATATAATAAAATTTGGATTAAAAAAAAGAAGAATGAGTAGAGGTCAAAATTTATACTAGGAAGACTCAAGAAACTTAGGGGGAAAGATGGACGTTTTCTATTTACTGCCTTCAGTGTTTCAGTGTTGTTCGAATATGTGTCGGGTTTTTTTGTTTTACCATGAATGTATTTAAAACGTGAATAGTAAGTAAAGCAGCACCTATAAAGCTTCAAAAGTGCCTGGTCGGACTCCTTTGTTATTAGACCCCAGGATCTGAGATACCTCAAAGCAACTCAGGTCAGCAACAGTGTCAAATGCACAAGAAAGGAAGCAGTGAGACCCGGGCGAAGGGTTTCTGCTCGGCCTCCAGCGTCCTGCCAAGTCCCGCTCACCTGCTGTCATGGGGACAACGTCCGAACGCAATAGCATCTGGATGCGGCCGGCTGGCTTATTCCCAATCTTGATATCCATGTACACCTGAGGATTTGAGCGGGCCTTTTTTGCCACGGGCTCCCCCTGGGCGCAGAAGAAATGGTTAGGTTGGAGGTTGGAGAGCACCCTGCCTCCCCGGGTCGGAGAGCAAGTCTTCCACATCCACACTGAGAACCCAAGTGTATCGAACGGGCTGCAGACAGGTGCTGCCAGGGAAGGCCCGGGGCTGTGGAAGGCAGCCGCCAGCCGGACTCCCCAGCCGCCAGATGCCCCCATCCCTCAGCACCGGCTAACTCAGCCCCGCCCTGCAGGCTCGGGACCTCATCTCACTTGCCCTCAGATGCACCCTTGCCCGCGGTCACAGAACTCCACATCCCTGGCCCGCAGTGTGCTGCTCTCCACACCCGCAAACCCATCTCATGTCAGTCAGATGGTCAGCACATCCTCCTCTCTGGCTGGGCCCTGCGAACCCCCAGGCTGGCTATACCAGAAGCCAGGAGGGCAGCCCTCTGGTCTGTTCAGAAGACAGTGAGGAACGGAGGGAACCTATTTTCTACCCCGTGGAGACGAGGCTAAGAAGGGGATAAGAGACGTTTGCAGGCATCACATGTGTTCCAAAGGGAAAAGTCCAACGTTCATAACTGGCTTGGGGTTCAGTTCAGCCGCCACGTGCTGAGGCCTGGTGCTGGCACGGAGGACAGGGCTGCTATGATCGGCCGCCAGCAGCAGCAACCACACACGGAGCACTTGCCGTGGACAGGGGGCTATTCTCCACGTTCACATCTGTTAGCTCCACAACTCTTTACGACCAACCTGACGATCAAGCCATACTACTATTTATCCCCATTTTATAGGTGGGGAAACGGAGGGCCAAGGAAGTGCAGTCACTTATCCAAACCAAGAGGGTGGTAAGTGGTGAAGGTGGAACTGAAACCTAAACCCCCTTAGTTAATAAGATACTGACTGCAAGGTCCCTACGCTCACAGAATCCCTGTCTAGAAGCGGAGAGGCAATGAACACTTGAGCAGCCTGCACAAGAGCAAAGACATACAGGGAAACAGACTGGTTTTCCTGAGGATGGAAGTGAGATGGCGAGGTGGGAAGACAGGAGCTGGGGAGCAGACCCCCACCTTTATCCCTCAGGATGGGTGGTGGGAGTCGCTGAAAAGTTCTTAGCAGGCGTCAGAGCACCAGTCTATGCCTTAAACGGATCATTCTAGCTGTCCTGATGAAGAGCTAGAGTGCACTGCGCCAGAGCCTAGTTAGAGAGCTTCTACTATTATGTGCAGAAGAGGCTGCAGGGGGCAGTGGGACAAACGGAGAGAGGGACCTGGGAAAGTCTGCAAGAGAACTCAGCATTTGATGATGCGCCGGCTCTGTTTTACAGATGGCACCTGTGAAGGCCACCAGGGTGCTCTGGTTTGCAACCCAATTTCTGGCTTGGGTCAGTATGTATGCGGATGGATGGTGACAAATCAACAAGATGGAGACCAAGATTAGAGAGAGGAGGGCAGCCATTCTGGGCAACTCGATGCTGCCTGTGACACTTGTGGCTCAAACGCCTGCAGCTTGCCACCAGCACAGGCCACGAAAGGCGAGAGCACAGGGCAGGCCACAAAAATCCGTGACTGCTACTGTTTCGGCCAAGAGGAGAAGAAGAGAGGGGAGAGGGATGCCCTGAGCCATAGAAGAAATCCAGAGAACAACACTCACAGGGAGGGCTGGGAGAGCCCAAGGAGCCAGCCAGAGAGCGATGCCTGGAATCAGGAGAGAGTGCCGGCAGGCTGGTCCTGGGCAGGGAGAGCCTTGAACCTGCGTGCAGACTGAGGGAAGGGGCCTCCAACCCGGCCTGCCTCCCCTGTAGTGACAGGGAGACCGCGAGCCTGGGCAAAGCGCTTCAGTGAAGGAGGGACTGCGCTCGCTCACCCTCCTCACCTCAGGATTCCTCCTCAGCAGCAGGCAGTCCCAACCCAGGACTGGGAAGGACTGGGCAGAGCGGAGTAGCTCATTACACAGAGCACAAAGGTGAGAGACCTAGAGCTTCTCTCTTTCACTCACTCAATACCTCCATTACCACAATAGTAAGACCTCATTTTTCATTCTCTCTGCTTTTGTATATGTTTTGAAAATTTCCACAAACACTTGAGGGGAAAAAAAAAGGAACAAAGTCTCCTGTGGAAAGTGTCAGCCCCTCCCGGGGAAGCGCATGCCTTCCAACTCACCTCTGGGGTTTCCACTTTGGGAGGCTCCGACCCTTCTTCCTCCTTATTCTCTTCAAGTGTCTTCCCAGAAAACTTCTTCAGCCAGTCATCATCTGACCACACTGAAAGGAAAAGAATTGAACAAATGCTCAGAAATCCAAGCTGTCGGCCCACTGCTTGCTAGCTGCTTCGGTCAGCAAAGTAGAACATATTTAGTGGCCCTCTCGGCCAGAGGCTCCGGCTGAGGGAACTCCCAAGTATAAAGTTTCTACCAGGAACGTCAGCCCTGATAAGGTTAAGTAAAAAAACTACACCAAGGGGCACCTGGATGGCTCAGTCTTTGAGTGTCTGCCTTCAGCTGGGGTCATGATCCCGGGATCCTGGGACTGAGCCCATCAGGCTCCCTCCTGGGAGCCTGCTTCTCCCTCTCTCTCTCCCCCTGCTTGCGTTCCCTCTTGTTGTCTGTCAATTAAAAAAAATAAAATGTAAAAAAAAACCCCAAAACTATGTCAAGATGGAAGGTGTAGCATTGCCAGTTCCAGCCTTGATGGGAACATCTCAGGAACGAAGTGCTGAGGAAACTGGGAAAGACCATAGGTCAAGCAGGGCTTCTCTCAGAATGCAAACATTACTCTGAGAAGCTCAAACTCTTTTTTACTCCCACAAGAGTGGCTCATGCCCTCTGCCAACATGAGCCGCCCTCTACTCCTTGCATCCACAGCTGTGTTCAGCGCCTACCACGTCAACTGGGATAAAAATGCAACTGAGGCCACACTGGAGGACATGCTGGGGAACCGGGGTTGTCCCCACCTACCTGGTCTGGAAGAGCCCTCCTTAATCCTCATTGGTTTTGCCAGATTGACACGAATTGTCCGACCAAAGAGCTCGGATTCATTCTGAAAAGAATGAAAACCCAGCCGCTTAAATTCCATCAGGTTAAGGCTCAGATGACTTTGCACTTGGTTCTGCTACATCTGAGATAGACACCTGGTCTGCTCTCCCTTAATCCGTGAGCCCCTAACCGACAGCTCCGTACCCGCCGCACAGAAGCTCAGGGCTTGCAGGTAATTTCTCCCCATCACACATCTCCTTTCTTTCATACTAGTGAAGGTCTGTGCTCCTGAAAGTGACTCCAGGTCCAGCGTGCCCTGGGATTATAAGGATACATGTAGTTTCCAAGTACTTGAGTTCACTTTCTTTTTTTTTAAAGATTTTATTTATTTGACAGAGAGAAACACAGCCAGAGAGGGAACACAAGCAGGGGGAGTGAGAGAGGGAGAAGCAGGCTTCCCGCCGAGCAGGCAGCCCGATGTGGGACTCGATCCCGGGTCTCCAGGATCATGACCTGAGCCGAAGGCAGTGGCTTAACCAACTGAGCCACCCAGGCGTCCCTTGAGTTCACTTTCAAAAGCCGAGATGTGCTTTGAAATGGTGAGAAATGACCTCTGGAGTCTGAGGAATATGTTCGGTGAATAGGTAACAGAACAGGAATAAAGAACTTTATCATCCAAAAATAATGGTACCAGGAATGGTGACTTCATGTACATCCATTTACAGCAGTGAAGAAAACTTCACAGTAAAAAGTTAAAGGGAAAAAAAAAATAGAAATGGGACTTTATTGTGGTGAAACTAAGAAAAATAAATTCATTACAAATTTCAGGTTTAGGGGCACCTGGGTGGCTCAATTGGTTGAGCGATTGCCTTTGGCTCAGGTCCTGATCCCGGAGAACCAGGATCAAGCCCTGCATCGGGCTCCCTGCTCGGCGGGAAGCCTGCTTCTCCCTCTCTCACACCCCTGTTGTGTTCCCTCTCTAGCTGTATTTCTATCTGTCAAATAAATAAATAAAATCTTAAAAAAAAAATCACAAACACCCCAGCACGGAATCATTACTCCCAAAGACCTCTGCAGAATATTAAAATCATCGGCATCAGTAGCACACCTGCCATTATCCATACTGGAAATTTCTACTTGTAATTGGTCTGAAGCTTCAAGAAATTCTGCCTTTTCTGAAAAACATGCGATTTCTCTGTGCAAACAATTTCTGTAGTTTTTGCAATTTATTATCCTAGACATGGGGCAGCCAGTGAGAGACTGGCCAATAATAAGGATTCAAATTTATATAACTGTTAAAAGGGGAAGGACGTTTGAGTAAGGCCCAATCTTGTAAGTGATCAATTCACAGTGAATCTTTTCACACGATGACAGCTTTTTGCTTCCCCAGGCAACTCTGTAACTTTGGCAGTTCCGGAAACCAACAGGTGCACAAGGACCCGCTGTACTGCCCAAAAGCACTTTCGGTAAGAATGAAGATTCTCAGCCATACCATGTTGTCAATAGCTGCTGCGGCATCCTGCCGAGAAAAAACAAGGGATAAAAGCTTCTTGTGGTGTCTCAACACACTCTAGCAATGGAGAAACAAAGTAAAACAAAATACAACAGGAAAAGGTCACATCTAGACCTCCCGCCTAGACTGTATGTGTGTTGGACAAGAGCACTTCCTGGCTGAGTTTAGAGCTGCTGGTGCAGCAATTTGCCATCTCAAGAAAAGTGTAAGAAATATCCATCAGCATTGCCAGGCAAGAGCACTCAGTGAGCAGAGGTGCAGGAGCTCGGCAGAGCAAGAGGGGCACGTGCATCTGTGTTGTTAACAGTCTACAGTTTAATTGAGGGATGCTTTCTATCAGGCAGCACTTTCTATCTCTACGGAAGCATCAGCAAGAGGCCTGGAAATCTAACCAAATGGGAGATCAGTGGCCTTTGTAATCAGCAACAACACTAAAATGAGCCAAAGACTAAACACAGAATTTTCTCACCTCTGCCAACTCAAATTCAACAAATGCAAATCCTCGGTGCTTTTCTAAAACAAAAAAAAAAGGGGGGGGGGACAAAAATAAGCAACTACCCTGGGGGCACAAAGAAAGTGAAGTCAATCACATGACATTTCTGACATTAGAAATTCTACCCAATCACTGTTTTAGAAGAAGGAATCTCCATCTTCAATTCTTCCTAGTTTAAACATTTCAAGCAGTATCGAACACTGTCTTTTAAGAAAACATGACTAAATAATGAACTATACTCGAAATCTTTCAGGCAGGCAATTCTTCTACCAAAGCCAAATTAAAACCTGAACCTCTGCATACAAGGCAAGTAGAAAAATGAAGTTATTTAACTTCTCAATTATTTGATCCCACATTTTGAGCATTAACTGTGCATAAAGCATGAATCCTAAAACCTGGATTAGGATGCTCACTCTTTTATCCTCAGAAAAATGCTGCTCTCACTAGAAAGGCCATGCACAACAGCGTTAATTTAATGAAACCCGCTAACTTTAGAGAGCCCACATCACCTTGCAGGTGTATCTTGTTTTACTGCACTTTGCTTTGCTGCCCTTTCATAGATCTCACAGTTTTTTTACAAACCGAAGGGACCCCTGCATCAAGCAATTCTATTGGCACCAGTTTTCCAACAGTAGTTACTCACTTTATATTTTGTGTCACATTTTGGTAATTCTCACAGTATTTCAAACGTTTTCATTACTATTATATTTGTTACAGTGACATGTGATTAATGTTTATAACTCGCTGGCAGTTCATGTAATGATTAGCATCTTTTAGTAATAAAGCATTCTTTTTTTAAGATTTTATTGATTTGAGGGACGCCTGGGTGGCTCAGTTGGTTAAGCGACTGCCTTCGGCTCAGGTCATGATCCCGGAGACCCGGGATCGTGTCCCACATCGGGCTCCCTGCTCGGCAGGAAGCCTGCTTCTCCCTCTCTCACTCCCCCTGCTTGTGTTCCCTTTCTGGCTGTGTTTCTCTCTGTCAAATAAATAAAATCTTTAAAAAAAAATATTTTATTGATTTGAGAGCGTGTTCGCACAAGCAGGGGAAGGGGCAGAGGGGAAGGGAGAAGCAGACTCCCTACTGAGCAGGGAGACTGACTTAGGGTTTGATCCCAGAACCCTGAGATCACAACCTGAGCTGAAGCCAGATGCTTAACCGACTAAGCAACCCAGGCCCCCAGCAATAAAGCATATTTTTTAAAGATCTTATTTATTGGACAAAGCAAGAGAGCACAAGCAGGGAGAGCAGCAGAGGGAGACGAAGAAGCAGGCTTCCCAGTGAGCAGGAAGCCCGATGTGGGGCTTGATCCCCAGATAGCTGGAATCATGACCTGAGCTGAAGGTAGACACTTAACAACTGAGCCACCCAGGAGCCCCCAGAGCATTTTTAAATTAAAGTGCTATAATATTTTTTTTTAGACATAATGTTATTGCACACTTAATAGACTGCAATATAGTTACCATAACTTTTATATGCACTGGGAAACCAAAAATTTCATTTGACTCATTTCATTGCGGTATTGGTTTGGTTGTGGTGGTCTGGAACCAGACCTGCATTATCTCCAAAGTATGCCCAGACTGTTTTTACAGACAAAAAGCCCAGGCCCAGAGAGTTTAAACACAGTTGCTAATAATCAGGCAGGCTCCATGACAGATTTAGGCCCAAAAGTCCAATCTTAAAAATGACAACTAACTGGGGCACCTAGATGGCTCAGTCAGTTAAGCACCCAACTCGTAATTTTGGCCCAGGTCACAATCTCATGGGTCTGGGTTCTGGGGATCAGGCCCTGAATCCGGGCTCAGCGTTCAGCAGGGAGTCTGCTTGAGATTCTCTCCCTGACACTCCCCTGTACTCAGGCACTCTCTCTAAAATAAATAAATAAACCTTAAAAAAAAAAAAAAAGACAAGAAAGGCAAGATAGAAAAACTGCACTGTACCCGTGATACCATCTGAAGGAACTCTCAGAGGCCAAAGCCCTCGGTTGGGGCCGAGCTTCTCTGTGGTGGGGTACCCAGCAGGTAGTTTGAAACAACAGTCAGATCTCCACGTAGCTCAAAACCTATCTTCCTACTGGGTTATTGAAAATTTGTTATCTCACACTCAACAGAGGGGACCCTCTGCAAAGTTATGTTGTAGCTTATAACCACAAGCCTCAGAACATTCCTTCTGGGCGCCTGGGTGGCTCAGTTGGTTGAGCAACTGCCTTCGGCTCAGGTCAGGGTCCCGGAGACCCGGGATCGAGTCCCGCATCGGGCTCCCTGCTCGGCGGGAAGCCTGCTTCTCCCTCTCTCACTCCCCCTGCTTGTGTTCCCTCTCTGGCTGTGTTTCTCTCTGTCAAATAAATAAAATCTTAAAAAAAAAAAAAGAACATTCCTTCTGCATCAAGATCACTGGCCTGCTACCCTAAGAAGGCACCCTCTTGAACTTTGCTAGGTATCAAGCATATTTAGAATGCATATTTAGAATTTTTCAAATTCTTTTCCTCTTAGAATTTTGAACACCACATGAAAAGGACTCACCTGTTTCATAATCCAGAGGAATCTGAATATCTGTGATGTCTCCAAAAGGGATAAAAGCGGCATGAAGAACTTTGTCGTCCACCTCCTCTGCCAACCCACCTGCAAAGATGCCAAGCGCCTTCTGAGCCACTGTCTTCCCTTCTCTTGAGAATTCCCCGCAGCCCAGTTAGCATGTGATGGCCAAGGAGAGGGGTTGTTCCATCCAGTCCTTTGGGTACATAAGCACGTTTCTCATTTGCTCCCTCACCCATACTCATGAAACACACCTCTTCACCCTTCTTGCAAACTCTCATCTTAGTGCCAAGATTACTGCAACAGCTTCTTAACTGGCCTCCCCCTCCCCCACAGAGCCAACGACAGCAACCCTGGGAACATGCAGATTTTAATCCATCATTTCTCCTTCAAAGATTTTCCACTGTCCTCAGGATAAAGTACTAACTCCTCGGCAGGTACACAAGGCTCTTTATAACCTGGGCCCTGCCAATCACTTCACCCTCTTTCCCTTTGCTTCCTCAATTCTCTGGGTTTTCCTCAAGATGACCCCTTTGCTCCATGGGTAGGGCTATTTTACACCTTCGGGTTTTTGCTCTCGCTGCTCCCTTTCAGTAAACACAACTGCCCCTACTTTGGCTGCAAAGCCCTCATCAAACTTCGCTACGGAGGTTTTTTCTCACTTCTACTGGGTTGGCCTGGGAACTCCTTCCTTTAGGGCAGGGGCCAGGACTAAGCCATCGCCGCAGTGAGGGTCTGTAAAATGAATGATCGCGAGGATCTGGAGCCTCGTAATATTTCTCTACCAATCCTCCCGGTCCAGCAGGTGAAGGGTTTCCAGTTAAGAGCTCAGCCGGATTGAAACGGCGCCGGAAAGACTGCCACGTTTGGGGCTAACTCCGTGAAGCAAAGCAATACCGCCATCGATCTGGCCGAGACAAAGGCTCGCCACCCTTCGCAAGCGTAAACGCGTTCCTGCCCCACGCCGAGACCCACTCTGAGCGGGTCAGCCCGGATTCCGCCTAGCTCCGCGCTTGCTCACCCACGTACAGCACACGCTTGGTAGTGGCCATCTTGCTCCCGCGCTCACCGGCCGGAAGCCGGTATTCAGCCCGCCCCCTTCCCCCACGGCCCCGCCCTTCCGGACAAGGGCCCGCCCCTCCGGGCCCGGCCCCGCCTCTAGGCGCCCGCAGACCCCGCCCCCGGCTGTAAGTCAGAGTCGGGGGTGGTGGGAGGTGCGACGCGATGAGTGAGCTGCAGCACCCCGAGGCCCTCGGCGCGGGGTAAGGTGGAAACAGGCCTGGGCGGAATCCGCCAATCTGCCGGCTCCGCGAATAATAAACCGTCTGTAAACTTCGGGCCACCCCGCCCCACCCGGGTGCCCTTGGACAACTTGGCAGCTACAGATGGTTGAGTGGGGAGGGGGAAGCCGACTTCCCACCGAGCCCCATGCGGGGCTCGATTGATTCGAGGATCCTAGGGTCCTGGAATGCCAGGATCCTGGGATCCTGACCTCAGCGGAAGGCAGATGACTGAGCCACTGAGGCGCCCAATTTTTACAATTTTAAATAGATGAGAAGAGTTTTTTAAATAAGAATATCTTGTCCCAGATAAAAATTTATGAAATTAAATTTTCACTGTCTGTAAAGTTTTATTGGAATGCAGTCATGCTCATCTCTTTAGTATTGTCTGTAGGTCAGGAGACCTACCTGAAATATCTACCAGCTGACTCTTTAGGAAAAAAGTATGCAACTCTAGGAATAAACCAATACATAAATCATAGATTGGCATGTGTGGTAGAAAATAATGGAGCCACCTATTTTTCATAGAGCTGTGGGTTAAGACCTCTTTGAGGTCACATTTAAGCTGAAGCTTAGGGGCACCTGGGTGGCTCAGTCAGTTAAGTGAGGGGACTTAGGCTCAGGTTATGATCTCAGTGTGGGCAGATGGAGGTCTGTTCTCCACCTCCTGCTACTAGCTGAGCGCAGCCTGCTTAAGATTCTCTCCCTCTGCTCCCCCCTTCCATATGTGTGCACTTGTTCTCTCTCTCAAAAAATAAAATAAAGTTTCCTTTAAGCTGAAGCATAAAAGAAGAAGCAGAGAGAGGAGGAAGCAGGGAGAAGATTTGAGGGAGAGATACTTATGCACACTCAAGGAATGGAAAAGTCAGAGGGAGCAGGGGAGGGCCATGAGATCAGGCAGGAAAAGTGGGCAGCGGCCACACCATAAGCCATGTGAGAGATTTGGCAGCTTGGAGAAGTTACTGAAGGTTATAATGGGGAGTTCATGGCACATTTTATGTTCTAAGATAGTACTCTGACCACTATGGCCAGAAAGGATTGGGTGGGATCTTGGAGACCAGAAGATTAATGCAGTTGACTAGGAAAGAGTTGGTGGCTTTTTCCCTTCTATCCACGCTCCAGCTTTTTCCTAGGGTGATCTTTCTCCAAAATAAACCTAAACTCTCCAGAGCTCCCTTCTTAAACACTGATGAATGCTGAAAACAAGGCTCCTAGAGCCCTTGACAAGGGGCCATGGCTGTGTCAAGTCAACCCCAACCTCCTATTAAATTTGGCTCTTACCATATGCCCTTTTCCCTCGCCTCTGCCTCTGCTTGTCTGGTTCTCCCCTCCCCCATCAGGAGTTACCCGCGGGTTCTTGTCCGAGGTCCTAGTTAAGCTTCGCTCATCCCCAGCCCTGCAGACAGAGGCCAGAGCCCCAAACCCAGAAGCCAACTGAAAAACACGCCTTGTAACTATAGTCAGGTGTGTCTGTCCCAGCTGGACACCAAGGCCTGTGCCTGCTGTGTTCCCAGAGTCAAGTTGGTGACCTCACCAACCTCAGGCCAAACCACGGAGATGCTCATGGAAGTAAGGCTCTGACATCTGATTCTGGCATTTCCTTGGGTCCTTGGCATGATTCCATGATTCTTGAGAGGGACCACAAGGTCCCTCTCAAGAAGAATCTGACTAGGTATCCTTTAAGTGGGTGTGGAATAATGAAAAATATACATATTGGATCTTTGTCTCTATTACCTGGCATAGTTGCTCCTGAACCCCTGTGCCTCAGCCACGTAACAAATTGAGAAGTGTTTATTCATGAAAACCTCATGGACTTCAGGAAAGAACAGTGGAATTCTTGGTGTTTTGCCTGGGCCTGCTCTCACGGCTTCCATCTTCCCCTCCAGTTCGAGGAGCTTCAAGGCCATTTTGGCTCAAGTGCAGTGGGAGACCAGTAGGAGGTGAGACCAGCAAGACCACTTGGAGATGAGATCATGTAAAGCTTTGCAGGTGATTGTAAGAATTTTGATTTTTATTCTGAATTCATTGGGAAGACACCAGAGGTGTGCCCAGAGGAGTGACAAGATCCAATGTGTTTCGGTGGAACCATTCTGGCTTCTGTGGAGAGAGAGTGAGGTCAGTTAACAAGCTATTACAAAAATTCAGTTGAGAGATGGTGATGTGAATGGGGGTGGAGTGCAAAATGGCACTGGAGGTGATGAAAAGTGGTGGGACTCTGATGTATTTTGAAAGTAGAGGGCAAAGAATGGGAGAGAAAAGAGTCATGTTATATGTTTGTTTGTTTCCTACCCTGCTGTGTTTTACTTTAGGAGTTTTCCAAATATTTTAATAAGTTTAGGCTAAATTTTCTTTTCTCAGGCCTCCCAGATTTGTTTAGCATCTGTTACTAAGCCCACAGTCTTTATTGGCAATTCTAAAATTCAAAAAGTTCTGAGAACTAACAATAGGTGTGTGTGTTTGTTGTTTTTTTTTTTAAGGGAGAGTACTTTTTCAGCAAACTCATTTGGCCACAAAACCTGATCTAAATTGAGGTGAGACTTTTTATAGTTTTTATTTATCCCACTTAGTATGTTATGCTGCAAAGATATTAACATATTTGATTGTCGGATTTGGTCTGGACTTTGCTGGAGGTGTTCTGCACAACTTATACATTGCATTGCCTCAGGTTCGTGGGATCGAGGCCCGCATCGGGCTCTCTGCTTGGTGGGGAGCCTGCTTCCTCCTCTCTCTTGCCTGCCTTCTGTCTGCCTACTTGTGATCTCCCTCTCTCTGTCAAATAAATAAGTAAAATCTTAAAAAAGAAATATAATGGATTGCAGACTTAGGTGAACCTAATAAAATGAATTGGTGGGCACCTGGGTGGCTCAGTGGGTTAAAGCCTCTGCCTTGGGCTCAGGTTATGATCTCAGGGTCCTGGGATCGAGGCCCGCATCAGGCTCTCTGCTCGGCAGAGGGCCTGCTTCCTCCTCTCTCTCTGCCTGCCTCTGCCTATTTGTCATCTCTCTCTGTGTCAAATAAATAAATAAAATCTTAAAAAAAATGAATTGGTCAGCTTTCTTCTCTCTCTCTCTCTCTCCCTCTCTCTCTCTCTCTCTCTCTCTTTCTGTTGTTATTTGAAGTCATTTGTATAAGGGGGGATAATTTCGGGGCACCTGGGTGGCTCAGTCATTAAGCATCTGCCTTCA
>PITA01026804.1:8086-22136 GCA_004023965.1 Spilogale gracilis
GGCGGGGTTCCGACGCATGCTCCGTCTGAGCGGGCGTCGGCGGGGCGGGGACGCATGCGTAATGGTGTTCTCCTCCCACGGTGGGGGGGGGCGGCATTTGGTAAGCCCACGTGCGGAAAAGTAAATGTGGGGTCAGTTTTGGGGTAGTTCCTGGACCCGGTCCTTCAGGATCTTGGCACAGGGCGAGTCTGGGCTGGAAGGCCAGGCATTCCTGGCCCGAGAGGTTCAAAGCCCTCTGCATTTCCGGACTCTGCCCCTTCAGGATGGTGGTGCCTTCAATGAAGCTTCAAGATCTAATCGAGGAAATTCGCGGGGCCAAGACCCAGGCCCAGGAGCGGGAGGTGATCCAGAAGGAGTGCGCCCACATCCGCGCCTCCTTCCGCGATGGGGACCCCGTGTACAGGCACAGCCAGCTGGCTAAACTGCTCTACGTCCACATGTTGGGCTACCCCGCCCACTTTGGACAGGTACTGGGCTGGGACGCCTCCCTTCTGCGTTTGATGACGAATGGCAAAGGGCAAGGTCTTGGACATCCTCACCTACCTGTGCCCTGACTTTTTTATTCTACAAAGTTTCTGAGCCCTCCCTCACCTCATGCACCACTGACCTCCTTTCCCATTACAACCCCTGTGGGTCGTAAGCTGGACTGAACTCTTCATTCTCTGGCCAACCCCCTTCAAGCCACCTCCTTTTCTCTCCTGCCCTCCTCGACTCCTGGTTCCTTGAAACTACCAACTTTGAATTACCTAAGGCTTTCACTTGGTTGAGGGAGGATGATGGGAAATGGTGCTACCATAAATTAATCCGGGGGTAAAGAAGATAGAAAAGAGATGTTGGTGCCTCAAGTTTCACCGCTGGTCTGCCCCCTTCCCTGTAGATGGAGTGCCTGAAACTGATCGCCTCCCCCAGATTCACAGACAAGAGGGTGGGCTACCTGGGGGCCATGCTTCTACTGGATGAGAGACAGGATGCCCTCCTTCTCATTACCAACAGCATCAAGAAGTGAGAGGGTTCTGGGAAGCACTTGGAATCAGGGAGATGGGAGAGTGGGGAACTGGGAAATCCCAGGGGGCTGTCTGGTGTAGGTACTGGGAAAGATGGATTTCTCTGAGTTTGACTGACCACCCCCGACGCTGCAGTGACCTGAGCCAGGGGATTCAAGCAGTACAAGGCCTGGCCCTGTGCACTCTGAGCACTGTGGGCTCTGCTGAGATGTGCCGGGACCTGGCCACTGAGGTGGAGAAATTGCTCCTGCAGCCCGGCCCCTATGTGCGCAAGAAGGTGAGATTGCAGGACTCTAAGCACTTCCCTGCCCAGAAACTGTTCTGTCTGCCACATGGTAAAGGTGGGAGTTCCATCCTGGCAGACCCCTGCCCCTTTCTGAGCCCCCTGATCTATGCAGGCTGTTCTGACTGCTGTGCACATGATTCGGAAGGTTCCCGAGCTTTCCAATGTCTTCCTCCCACCCTGCACCCAACTGCTTCATGAACGCCACCATGGTAAGGCCATGGGGCTCCCTATCCCCTGCCTTACCTCCAGCTATGGACAGAAGTGAAAAATGGGACGGGAACACCAGCCCCTAGGAGTAGGGTAGCATGTGTACATGAACACACACACGCAGCAGACTCTCCTGTGCCCCTGGCCCACCATTCACTCCCCCCCCCAACACCAGGCGTCCTGCTGGGCACCATCACGCTGATCACGGAGCTCTGTGAACGAAACCCTGCAGCCCTCAAGCACTTTCAAAAGGTGGGCTGGTGAAAGGGGCAGGCCCTGGGCCAGGAAAAGAGGGGCCACAGAATTGAAATGGGGCTGAAGGTTGAGAGGATTAGGCAGAATGCCCAGTAAGCCTGTGCCCTCCCTCCAGGTGGTGCCCCAGCTGGTGCAGATCCTCCGGACTCTGGTGACCACGGGATACTCCGAAGAACACAGTATATCCGGAGTCAGCGACCCCTTCCTGCAGGTGGGCTGCCTGTCCTACTATTCCCTGGAGCGGAGAGCTTAGCCGTAAGCCCATGGCTAGTGACCACCCCCGGGAGAACACTCTGGGTCAGTGAGTGTCTTGGAGGGTGGCAGGCACAGGATCACACAAGTCATCTGAAGACTAGTGCAAGAATGGGGGCCGGGGTGCCTAAAGGTCAGATATCCCATTTGGTAACAAAAAGGCCATCTCCAAATCCCCTGGTCTCACATGCCTCTGATCTCCCAGGACCCAAGGGACCTGTGTAGAGGGACGAGGAGAGTCAGGGAAGCTCTGGCAAACCAGCCAGGCCCCTCACAATTCTTTCTTCAGAGCTGGATTCTTCTCTTCAGCCTAACTCCTTACCCTTTGAACCTCTCCCCCTTTCAACTTTTAACCCATCTCAGGTCCAGATACTTCGTCTGCTTCGGATCCTGGGCCACAACCATGAAGAAAGCAGTGAGACCATGAATGACTTGCTGGCCCAGGTGGGGGGCTGGAGAGTAGGCACTCTCCAGTGATTAGGGGCGTGGCTCTGAGATCCTACCAGCTGCCAGCATCCCTCACATGACCACCCACCCCATGGTGGCCGTATAATCACATCACTGTTTCCTTCTAGACCGTGGTCTCCATGAGGGTAGGGACATGTCTGTCTCAATGTGGTGACCTGTGGCACGTCGTGGGGGGTTGGCGAACTTTGTTAGATGATAAAGGGATGACATGGTGGGTACCTCCCAGAGCCCTGAGGGGAGGACAGAGCCCCTTTTAGCATCTTCTCTCCCATCCACTCAGGTGGCCACTAACACAGACACGAGCCGAAATGCGGGCAATGCAGTCCTGTTTGAGACGGTGCTGACCATCATGGACATCCGCTCCGTAACCGGCCTGCGGGTATCATCCCATATGCCTCTCCCACTGTGGCCCCACCCACCAATCCCAGCCAGCCAGACAGGTCCTATTCCCTGGTTTCTCCTCCCCACCCACCATGCTGTGCCCTGCCACCAGCGTTCCTTAATGAGCACGTTTCTCCTTCCCTGACTGTCCTCCACCTTTGCTCCCCTAGGTTTTGGCTGTCAACATTCTTGGCCGCTTTCTGCTCAACAATGATAAGAACATTAGGTAATAGTCCCGGGTGTTTGGCGGGGCTGTAGCACTGAGCCCCTGGCCGTCGGCCCTCCTTCTTCAGTGTCTTCTGATTTACCTACCTCTTATTCCAGAACTCAGGGCAGGATGAGGCAAGGGGGGCGATCTGAGGACCATAGGGTGATCATTCCTCTCCCACTCTGGCCAGGTATGTAGCCCTGACGTCATTGCTGCGTATGGTGCAGTCCGACCGCAGTGCTGTGCAGCGGCACCGGCTCACTGTGGTGGAGTGTCTGCAGGACCCCGACGCCTCCCTTAGCCGGTGAGTAGGCTTCAGGAGACAGGTGCCTCGGGAAGGGAGGGCCTAAGGTGTAGCTCAGGGTGACCTGGCTAGCCCGTATTGACGACTTCTTTCTCCTGCCAGGCGGGCCCTAGAACTGAGTCTGGCTCTGGTGAATAGCTCCAATGTGCGAGCCATGACACAAGAGCTGCAGAGCTTTCTGGAATCCTGCCCCCCTGATCTACGGGCCGACTGTGCCTCGGGCATCCTGCTGGCTGCAGAGAGGTGAGGTGACAGGTGCCTGGAAGGCATAGACAGTAGAATCTGGGGAACGTCAGTACCAAGGCTGAAGAGGCATATGTCCCCTAGGTTTGCCCCAACCAAGCGATGGCACATAGACACCATCCTGCGTGTGCTGACAATGGTGAGGCAGGGACTGATCTAAGGGAGCTGGGAGGGAGTGGGCAGTGATCACCACCCTGAACCCTTGGCCCCGTCCACCTCCTCCAGGCAGGCACCCATGTACGGGATGATGCGGTAGCCAACCTGACCCAGCTGATTGGGGGTGCCCAGGAACTACACGCCTACTCTGTGCGCCGCCTCTACAGTGCCCTGGCAGAGGACATCTCCCAGGTACTGTTCCCATCAGCAGACCCAAGGCTGCCTGAGCCTCCTGGCCTCCTAGGCCACCAGCTCCCTCCACCTGATGCCCAACTGTTTTTTCTGGAGGTCACAGCCACCTGCTTACTGGAGACACCCAAAGACAGAACCCTGTTCTTAGTTAGGACACCTGGACTTCTGTTGTGGCTCTGGTACCTACTGGCTCTATAGCCACAGATGACTAATTTTAAGTCTCCTTAACACTCAGTGTACTCGGCTCCCTCCCCGACCTACCTCCAGGAGCTGTCTTGAGAATCAAATGAGATAGAGGTTTTACTGCATGTATCAGGTTTTTACTGCCTTGAATGCTGAGTGGATTAACAGAAGCCATCCACTATCTATCTCCCCTATTTTCCATATTCCTTAAGTAGGGTGGGCAGAAACCACGTACCCTTCCTCAAGGCAGGGACCCTCTGGTTTGGCTCTCCCTGCGCTCCTTTTGGTGAGGTGCTGTAGTTCTGATGCTTGGCCACCAGAGGGCAGAAGACATCTAAGAGCCAGGACACAGCTGGGCGGGGTGGGGGACCGGACAAACTCTTAAATAACTGTTCCTGTGAGAGACCTTTCCCTTTCCCCACCTCTCCGAACCCCACAGTCTCTGCACTGCATAAAGGGGTGTCACCGGGGTGGAAGTTGGGAGAGGACCCAGAACCTGGCCTAGCATCTTTCTTCTCCCACGCAGCAACCACTGGTACAAGTGGCAACCTGGTGCATTGGGGAATACGGGGACCTCCTGCTGGAGGGGAGCTGTGAGGAGACTGAGCCCCTTCAGGTGAGGCTGACACCAGGGGTACACTGAGGAGGGCCGCGGCCGGAGAGGCAAGATGCCCCACAGTTACTACCTGTCTCCCCGCAAAGGTGGAGGAAGAGGAGGTGTTTGCACTGCTGGAAAAGGTCCTGCAGTCCCATATGTCCCTGCCGGCCACCAGAGGATATGCCCTGACAGCCCTCATGAAGCTCAGCACCCGGCTCCGAGGGGATAACAAGTAAGAAAGGGTCCCAGCCCCTCTTCTTGGGGCCTCCGGTGACCAGTGTCCCCTCCCCTCACCGTGCCCACCAGTTTCAGAGCTTCTCTCCATTCACACACCCTAAGTCCTCCAGTCCTTAGGTTCTTCCTTCTGAGCCAGGTGTTATGGGGATCCCCCTGCTCTGTGGGGCCTTTCCCTTCATGCCATATCCTGGAGTGGAAGGGCAGAGCACGCTGCCCGCCCACTCATGCCGCCCTGCGGCCCAGCCGCATCCGCCAGGTGGTGTCCGTCTATGGGAGCTGCTGGGACGTGGAGCTGCAGCAGCGGGCAGTCGAGTATAATACGCTGTTCCGGAAGTACGACCACATGAGGTGCGACCATCACTGTGCTGCAGCAAGGACCCAAACCCCTGTCCTCTCCCCATGTGGCCTCTCGCCAGTGCCCCTTTCTGTGTACAAGGGTCTCATCATCCCATGTCCTTTCTCCAAAGTCAGAGCCCCCCACCCATATAGTTCATCGAGGCCATGGTGGCTCCCAGCCCTCCTTGTCATCTGAAAACCAGCAACAGTGTGCCGGCTTGGGAAAGCAGAACAGCACTCCCACCCACCATGCACCAGGGGTTCTGCACGGTCTTACCCGTCCTCCCACGAGCTTCTTATGAAAAGCCCAGGGTCCACCCAAAGGGACACACCTGTATTCCATCCTCTCAGGGCAGCTATCCTGGAAAAGATGCCTCTTGTGGAACGAGGTGACACCCAGGATGAGGAAGCAAAGGAAAGCAAAGAAGCCCAGCATTCGGAAGCAGCCTTTGTCCCCACGGAGCCGCAGGTGGAGGCTGGAACCCCTGGGGGAAGAGGACTTGGTTGGGTTTTCACACCTAGCCCTGCTCCTTCTGCCCTTTCCCCCAGGCCTCCAAGCTCTTAGATCTGTTAGACATCCTGGATGGCACTTCTGGGGCTGCCCAGCCCCCACTTCCTGTGGAACCCTCCCCAGGAGGCACTCTAGTACACCTCCTCGACCTGCCCTGTGCGTCTCCAGCCCCAGGTGAGCCTCAACGAAGGGGAGACAAGAAACCTCTTAAGAAAAGGAAGGGTGGCAATGTACTGCTTCTCCTTCTTTGCCAAGGATTGAAGTCCACATATCCTCTTCTGTGCTGTGAGCCCCCATCCCATCCCCATCTTGACAGATTAAATGGTTCATTAGTTTGTGCCAGTTCTCTCCTGGATATGCCTCAGTGCCTTCCCTTTGTTTCAGACTTTGTACCCTAGGCTGTGGGGCCCAGCTTCCTGCCAGTCCATCTCCTATTCTTTCCCACTCCCTGCTCCACTGGCCCCTCCCAGCTCCTCAGACCCTCTCACCTGAAGCCCTTGGTAAATTTGTGCTCCTTTTACATGGAGTGTTTTTTTGTTTTTTGTTTTTCTGGGATTTAAGATTTTATTTTATTTTTATTTAAGATTTTATTTATTTGACAGAGAGAAACACAGCCAGAGAGGGAACACAAGCAGGGGGAGTGAGAGAGGGAGAAGCAGGCTTCCCGTCAAGCAGGGAGCCCAATGTGGGACTCGATCCCGGGTCTCTGGGATCATGACCTGAGCCGAAGGCAGTCGCTTAACCAACTGAGCCACCCAGGTGCCCCAAGATTTTATTATTTAAGGGAGAGCTAGCATGAGCAGGGTAAGGGGCAGAGGGAAAAGCAGACTTCCCTCTGAGTAGGGAGCCCGATGCGGGGCTCAGTCCCAGGATCCTGTGATCATGACCTGAGCCAAAGGCAGACGCTTAACCAGCTGAG
Source organism: Spilogale gracilis (assembly GCA_004023965.1). NCBI lineage: Eukaryota > Metazoa > Chordata > Mammalia > Carnivora > Mephitidae > Spilogale > Spilogale gracilis. The sequence continues at coordinate 14,827 of PITA01026804.1, forward strand.
CCACACAGGTGCCCTTATGTGGAATGTTCTTACCCAGCACATCATGACTGGCTTGTTATTCTTCAGGCTTCAGCTAAAATGTCAGATGCTGGGCGCCGGGGGGCTCAGTTGGTTGGGCGACTGCCTTCGGCTCGGGTCGTGATCCCAGAGACCCGGGATCGAGTCCCACATCGAGTCCCACATCGGGCTCCCTGCTTGGCGGAGAGCCTGCTTCTCCCTCTCTCACTCCCCCTGCTTGTGTTCCCTCTCTGGCTGTGTTTCTCTCTGTCAAATAAATACAATATTAAAAAAATAATAATAATAAAATAAAATAAATAAAATGTCAGATGCCTTCCCCACCACTTCTATTTAAGTTATTCCTCCCAGTTACTCTGACATAGTTTATCTTCTTCATAGCACCAAGTGGTCTGTGGTTATCTTGGTTGTTTTCTTGTTTATTGTTTTTCTCGGTCCACTGGACCATAAGCCCACAACAGGGACTTCATCATCTTGTCCACTTTGTCCCTGGATCTCAAGCACTGCACCCAATGGGTGCTCACTTAATTTCTGTTGAATGAATGCATGAGGTTGTTATCTTCCCCATACACTGAGCTCTTTCTCTTTCTAACAGCTTCCATCCCAAATCTCAGAGTGTTTGAGCGTGAAGGACTACAGCTGAATCTGTCTTTTGTTCGACCCCCTGGAACCCCTGCTTTGCTCTTAATCACAGTCACTGTTGTCAACATGTCAGGGGCTGATGTCACCCACTTCGTCTGCCAGGCTGCTGTGCCCAAGGTTTGTAGACCAGAATTTGAGGTGGCCTGGACGCTTCAGGAAAAAAAGGCTAAGTAGAGGAGGTGGGTGGGCAGAAGAATGAGACGGGAAGGGAATGCAGAGACAAGCACTGGGGAGTTATGGGAAGAGGGTTTGAAACTGTTGGGTGCGAAGGGGTTGCCTGAGCCCAGCTAGCTGCCTTCCTGTACGGTGCCCAACCTCCTGTGTTCAGAGTCTCCAGCTGCAGCTACAGGCCCCCAGTGGGGATACAGTTACAGCTCAGGGGGGCCTTCCAGTGACCCAGCTCCTCAGAATCCTCAATCCTAACAAGGTGAGCTCAGGAGCACCCACCCCACCCCCTGTTGCTAAGGCAGAAATCACGGGTGCTAATCCTGGTCTCCACTCTTGTATTCCTAGGCCCCCCTGAGGCTAAAGCTGCGCCTCACCTACAACCACTTTGGCCAGTCAGTGCAGGAGATCTTTGAGGTGAACAACTTGCCTGTGGAGACATGGCAGTAACTCAGCCCCTACTCAATCTGAAATCCTCCTGTGTCCCAAACCCCCCATGGTCTCAGCCACTTGGAGCCTGTACCTGATGTCTACCAGCAGGTGGCGTCCTGGTCCTGCATTTGCCTCTGCAAAAAAACAAGCAAACAAACAAAACGGGGAGGGGGTGCCTGGCTGCTCCCTCCCACCCCTCCACAAATAATGAAAGTCCAATAAAGCCTGAGGAGGGGAAAAGCCATATTTGGGTTTATTTGAGATAGAATACATTTACAAATCATAGCAAGGGAAGAGTCTTCTTATCCAGGAAGTCTGTATCTTCCCTTGAGCCTTAGGAACCTGTTTCAACAAAGGGTTCTTTCTACCCTCTCCAGGTTGGGGAGCAGATTTGCCCCTAAGCCTACACGGGATGCACTCTACCATCTGGGCCAGAGTAGGGCACAGTAGCAAAGTGAAACCAGAACTTCCAGATTTCTGACAGGATTTCCACCCACTTCCCTAACCTGGTGCTACTCCACACACCCCAAAGCAGGGAAATCCCCGCTGCCTCCCCTCATCTCTAACTCAGCTGTAAGGCGGTTTAGGAGCCGCTGGCAGAATCAATGGCATCGACCAAGGGAGGGGGGGGTGGCAAGGGATTTTCCTGTGCTTAACTACTGATCATGGCTAAGTGGAAATCCTATAAACACGAGCGGAAATCAATGGAGGCTGCTTAGCGGCCAGGGGAGAGGGGCGGCCCACAGATTGCATCTGACGGATGAGGGAGAGGAGGCAGCCAGGGAGGGCTCAAGGAAGGATAGCTGAAGGTAAGGTGAAAGAACAGGCAGAGCTGGAGAGAGGGGAGTCACAGTGGGAAGGTGCCCAGGAAGTGACAGCCTAGCCCAAGCTGCTGTCAGGAGATTGAGTCCCCTGTGGGTTCTCTCCAGCGTTGTAATTTTTTTTTTTTAACATTTTTTATTTGACAGAGAGAAACACAGGTAGAGAGTAAACACAAGCAGGGGGAGTGAGAGAGGGAGAAGCAGGCTTCCTGCCAAGCAGGGAGCCCCATGTGGGGCTCAATCCTGGGTCTCCAGGATCATGACCTGAGCAGAAGGCAGAAGCTTAAGGACTGAGCCACCCATGAGCCCCTCCAGCGCTGTATTCTTCCAGCAGGCGCTGATAGTCCTGAGGCCGGAAACGCTGTAGGTACACCATCACCTTGGGAGGGGCTGTCTCCTGCGCAGGCACACCTGCAGGCAAAAGGAGACAGAGGTGTAAATGCTTTGACTCTGCTCATAGCCAGACCCCAAAGTTGTTTCCAGGGTAGCACTGGGACTCTGAAGGCCATCCAGCCAGTTTCCATAACCCACCAGTGCACTCCCTGACAGGAGTGAGGCTGGGAAGCCAAGCACCGGTCTCTCCAGCAAGGGGAAACGGTGAAGAGGCGCTCAGGTGCCATGAAGACAGAGGGTGCCTCCGTAGCTACTCTTTTCAGTTACTGCTCCCGACCCCCAGTCAAGATTAAAGCCGACGTAGGCAGGCTGAAGCTCATTAGGTTGATAATGAAGCACAAGCAGAGATGGACACAGAGAAATGGATATAAAATGAGAGAAGCAGCAACAACCATGCAGTGAGATTCACACACAATTCTAGCCTCTATATGGTATGGAGCCGTGATAAGTCACTGTCTTCTTGTTAGAGCCCAACAGCGTGCTGGGATATAGCAGGAAACTCAGCTCGGTGTATGTTTGCTGAGAAAGCAAGAGCAGCATTCCACCACTTTAAGGCCTCATGGAACACACAATCCCATACTTCTTTTTTTTTTTTAAGATTTTTATTCATTTATTTGACAGAGAGAAACACAGCGAGAGAGGGAACACAAGCAGGGGGAGTGAGAGAGGGAGAAGCAGGCTTCCCGCCGAGCAGGGAGCCCGATGCGGGGCTCAATCCCGGGTCTCCGGGATCATGACCTGAGCCGAAGGCAGTCGCTTAACCAACTGAGCCACCCAGGCGCCCCACAATCCCATACTTCTATGGATGAATAGAAAAAGAAATCTGCCACGACCTGTCCTGCTGTCTGTTACATAAGTACAGAGTTCTTGCCTTTTACTCAGAGCCAACAGGACAGATTAAATGAGGATCTAGGTAGTTGTAAAAAGAAGACAGGATTTGGGGGAAGGAAGGATGGATGCACACTTGGAGCAGCTGGAGGTGTGAGAACTAAATGAGGCCAGGACTGGGGGAGATAAGAGCCAAGGTGGGATCCGATCCAGGTGAGGCAGCTTCTGTAAAAGCAAACTGCGTCCTCCAAAAAACTGTCAAGACAATCCCCATTACAGAAATAACCCCAAGACCCTCCCCTCTAGCTGGTTCTGTGGGAGTGGTAGGGAAGGCAAGGGAAGCATCAGAAGGGCTTGTCTCCCTCACCAAGCATGCTGCTGAGGCTGTGGATCTTCTCTAGGGCAGTTGGGACCTCAGCCTTCTCGCGTACCAGGGCCTCTACTTCACCCACAGCGTAGCCAAAGTCGGCTGTATCCAGGTCCACCCTGAGTGGAGGCTCCTCTTCATCAGTTCCAGATAGCACCAGCTTCCAGGAACTACGCTTAGTCACAAAACTAGCTATTTCCTGCAGCCCCAGTGGGCTCAGCACAGCAGCCACACCTCCACCCTCCAGGACGTCAGCCCCCAGCACTTCACAGAGCTGGGCCACAATTGCGGGCTCAACTGTGAGTTCCACGTACACTGTGTGAGGTCCTGAGACAACTGTTGCTCCAGGACATTTCAGCTCCCATCCACTACCCTCTCTCTGTCGCAGCCAATGGTTAGCCCGCATGAGGCTCAGCTCAGGGGTGTCATAGTAGCTGTCCCGGAAGGTGACCTGGTGCTCCAGGGTGCCCCCCAACTCCCGCAGTCGCTCCTCTGTGTCAGGGCCAGGAACGAACTTTCGCTCCACCTCAATCAATGCTTGGGCCATGCTACCTGCAATCAGTAAATCAGTCAACATTTGCTCAGTTCCCAAGGGTGCCCAACCTTGCAGAGTGACAATTCAGCAAACTGCCCCCACCCCGAAAGAATTTATGAGGCACACGCTGTCAGGGAGCTCTGTGTTGGGGCTACAGCTCTTTCTCCCTGCCTGTGATGGATGACCCTTGTCTGTCTCTGAAGTCTTAAGGTTCTGCAACAGTGACAGATCTCCAGGTGATCCCTTACACCTTTGATGATGTCCTTGATCCAACGGGCTCCCTGGAAACCGTACTGGGTGTCCTCCTCTCAATACTCGCCCTCTATAGATCTTGCTACCCCAGGTGGCCAGTGGCTCACTTCCCGTAACGACCCCACCCTTCGCCACAACACCGGCCCGACCCCACCCTTCGCCACAACACCGGCCAGGCCAGCGGAGCCTCGGGTCTCACCTCAACGCCTGAGGGTCTCCCACTCGCTAGACCTGGAGATGGACGGGGGAGCTCACGGCACTGCCCGCCAGGAACGCCGGGAGCAGTACCTGGTCTCGGACCTGGGGCCGGATTTCTGCAACTGGCCGGTCCCAGGACGAGCGGCCATATTAGGTCCGATATGGCGGTGGTGCCGAGGACAGGTCGGGGCCCGAGAGGCCTGCTACGCTACGTAATAGGGGTTCCGCGACCTCCGTGGTGTGCAGAGAGCGCAGACGTCCCCCTGCGCTCTGCTCCTCCTGCTCTATCCCTCCCGGCTCCCGGGGGTCGCACGGTCTCGGGCCTCTGGCTGAGCCCGACACCCTGCGGCCCGGGTGCATGATGGGAGATGTAGTTCCAAAGGGAGATTCTGCTTTCTCGCCCACACGTCGCTATGGTGACAGGAAAGCTGCGGTTACTGCCTGTTGGACTCAGCCTAAAATTGAGCAGGGATAGTGCGGATAGTCAGATGAAAGAAGCCGAGTCCCAGTCCAGTCTCCAAACACCTCACTTCCTAGACAAATAGGCCTGAAATCAAAGCCACTAACTCAGATGCTGTCCAAGAGAGATTTTATTGACTATAATGGTGGCCCACAAAATACAAGCCAGTGGCAACGGGCTGAAAAGGGGGAAAACTAAGAACAGTTTAACCACTCAGGAGTTTTAGAGGGGATAATACATCCTGCCATGAGTATTTAGGGCAAGGCTGAAAACTTTCTGTCAGAGAAGGAACAATATTTTGGATAGGAACTAAAGAACCAATTGGAATTCGACAGAGAACCAGACGGAGACAGGAACACTTGAGCAAAGACCAAGAAGCTGGAGAGCACCTGCCCAGTACGTAAGAAGGAAATGAGGCTAGAAATGCAGTTGAAGGGCAGGTTGGAAATGGCTTTGAGTGCCAGCTTAAGAAATTTGTTACTGAGTTGTCAGGGGCCCCCTGAGCAGGCTTTCTCTGGAGTGGGAGAAATTCTCATGTTCCCCTAAAATACAGGAAGATGTGGGGGTGGCCCTTTGCTTTGGGAGACAAAATAGAGAAGAACTACTTACTTTCTCTGAGGACTATGATTACCTGGAGACTGGGTGTCTGACCCTCTGACTGAGGTAGCTTGCTGAAGAACAGTGGCTCCTTTCAACTCCTATGATGGGTGAGAAGTGCCAGGTTCTCAACATCTGTCATCATCCCAGTATGTTTCTGGAAACAAATCACCTGTGGAAAGTACTGTAGGGCGGACACTGATTTACAGACATGGCATCTTGAACTTGGGATGTCGTGGATGCGTCCCTCCTCCACCCTATAACAGGCACCAGTAGTCAGGGAGGTAGGGCCCCCAGCCCCTAGCTCCAATCACTGGCCTGTTTTTCATCCATCCTTCAAGGGTTTTCAGTTTTCTTCCCTGGGGAAAAAGACCTCTTCCCTTGAATTATAAGGTCCTTTTCCGTGAGTTACAAGGTCCAATTCAGTGGGACAGAAGCAACAGCTTAACTGAAAGGAAAGACAGGACTCAGGAACCAGACAGACCAGGGGTTGACTCCCAGCTTTGATTTCCAGGTGTTTGGTCTTAGGCAGGTTATTCCACCTCCTTAAACCTCTCATCTGTTCTTGGTAAAATGTGGGCTGCCACAGTTACGGATGGGGATTCAGTGATAAACTGTCACATCATAGAGACTCAAAATGTTAGTTTCTTCCTCCTTCCTCTTTTTCTGTGAGCACCAAGGTTTTTTTCTTTTCTCTCCTTTCTTACTTTCCTTTCTTTTCCTTTTTTATTTATTTTTGCTTTTAAGAGAAATAGGCTATAGCAGCTATTGTGAGCTCTGGAGTCAGACCATCGAGATTTGAATCCTGAAACAGTCACCTATTGGCCATCTGACTTTGGGCCACTTAATTCTTTGGGGCCTGGTTTCCTTAATTGTAAAATGGGAATAGTTGTGAGGATTAAGTAAGTTAACATACGCAAAAATGCTTGGAACTGTTCTAGACACCCAATAAATCTCTATAATTATTATTAGAATATAAGAGAGCTTAATAACCTGAAGATGAGGACCAGGAGCCATAACGTCCCTTTCCCGACCAGACTCTGGGTAGAGGGAACAGAAGTCCTCCGGAGACTTAGGAGTAACTGCTATGGAAAAGAAGTTTCTAGTACCCAACTGGAAAGGAGGGGGACTGGTAAGGCAGGAAGAAGGGAATGGAAAAGAAAGATGGGCCTCAGGCACGCTGGGAAGCTGGTAGAAGCCGAGGCTTATTCTAGAGCCGATTTAAAACAAACAACAAAATACATGTATGGTTTCTTTAGGCGGGAGGGAAAGAAAGAAAACACTAGAAGGAGTTTAAAGGTGTCTGCACTTTTGCAAGCACTGGCTTGGAACCGGCGCCACAGCCCTGCAAGGCAGCCCCGCCCTCTGGCCGGCCTGCCCTGGGGCCTTGGTCCGGCGCGCGCACACAGCGCTTGCTGGCAGGCCGGTGGGAGCAGGGACGGACGGACTACAACTCCCGGCACTCACCGCGGCGGGCGGGACGCTGCACCTGCTCAGTGGGGCCGCCCCGGGCGCCTGGGTATTGATTATTCCATTGTGTGGGACGCCTCGGCTCCAGCCAGTGAATGAGGCGGAGGAGTGAGGGCGAGGAGGAGGAGGAGGAGG